>OX451218.1:137771827-137975735 GCA_949628195.1 Phasia obesa | reverse complement strand
TACAATTTTATTTTAACAAGTACTTACATAAATTTTTTTTATTCAATAAACATTTCTTTTACTTTTTCTTGAAAAATAGATATTTTTAATTTCATATTCTATCCTTCACAATCGTACGATTTAATCAACAAAAAATCTAACAGAAATCTTTCCTCTTCAAAAAATCATTTCAGTATAGTCTAGTAGGTGCCACTCTATTATACAAAATGAAGATTTTGCAATTCTGATCGAATATAGAAAGTAATTTTTGAATTTTTTTTTAAAGATCAAATCATACACACTTGAGTGTGATGTTGTACTTGGGTTCGGCTAGGTGCCATATCTTTTTATAATAATCGAAAGTAATAAAAACAAATAAAAGTGCTATATTCAGCAATGGCGAATCTTATATATCCTTCACCATAGTAATGTTAAATATTCCCTAACTCTGTTATGTTTCCCAATTTCGCAATAATATACTCTCAATTTATAGTAGTAAGTAAACTATAATATTATATATATATAATATAATTTTTGTAAAATATTTAACAAAAATTTTTTTTAAAAATATTATCAAAATTTTTTTTTAAAAAAATTACGATTTTTTGTTAAAAATTTTATTGAAAAATTTTTTTTTAAATTTATAGTCACAATTTTATCGGAAATTTTTTCTAAAAATTTTATCAAAATTTTTTTCTAAAAATTTTATAGAAAATTTTTTTTTATAAATTTCTTCGAAAATTTTTCTAAAAATTTTATCCAATATTTTTTCTAAAACTTTTATCGAAAAATGTTTGTAAAAATTTTTACGATTATTATAGAATATATTAAAATTTACTTACTACTATTGAATTTATTCATTTTAAATTTTATCGAAAATTGTTTGTAAAATTTTATTTATAACTTTTAGTAAAAGTTTTATCGAAAATTTTTTTCCAAAAATTTTATTTATAATTTTTTCTTTTTATCGAAAATATTTTGTAAAAATTTTATCGAAAATTTTTTCTAAAAAATTTATCGTAAATTTTCTCTAAAAATTTTTCTAAAAATTTTATCGAATTTTATCGAAAATTTTTGTAAAATATAATTGACAATTTTTATTAAAAATTTCAAAAAATTTGATTTGTGAAAATTTTTTCTAAAAAATTTATGGAAAATTTTTTGTAAAATTTTATGAATTTTTAGTAAAACTGTTATCGAAATTTTTTTATAAAAATTCTATCGAAAGTTTTTTGTAAAAATTGTACAGAAAAATTTTTGAAAAACTCAGGACCTTTCTGCAATATATATTGCGTTAGAATCGTCAGACTAAGGAACATTGAGGGGGTCATATCTACTCCTCAATATACCTATTAACTGGTTCTGGTTCCCATTGGGTACCCTGTGGATCTAGCGACTACATCGATGTTGCTTTCTATAAAGGCCTTAAATACAAATCAAAGCAAATAACCCCCCTCGCAGAGGGTTATTGGCCCCAAGAGATCTGTATACACTACGATCTACAAAATCCGAGCAAAAAAGAATCATTACAACTGAAAAAAAAAAAAAAATTAAAAAAATCGTGAAAAATATAAGTGCACGTGGTTTGTTGCCCACAGCCTCGAGAGGAATGGTATGATGTTGCTGAGTTCCATTAGCGTGGTGCTTTGGCAAAGGCAACCCGAACACAGACGGAAGAAAAGACGGATATCCCTTAATCAACTTCTCTATGTATCCTCAGAATATATATACTTTATAGGGTCGAAAATGAACTTATATATACAATTTTCCACCTGTGGTGAAGTGTATAAAAATGAATCAGTTTAGGTTCCACAATCTCTAGATCATGGTTTTGGATTGCAGAAATTGTTGTGGTTCATACGAGCGGAATCTGGCGGAGTATAGATGATGGTTGGCACCACGAAATAGTGCATTTTTTCATCGTGGTTAGGGAGTTATGCTCTATTGGTTAGAAGATTTCGGAAATTTTATGTTTTTTTTTAAATTTAAAAAATTCTTAAAAATAGCAGTAAAAGCTTAAATTTACATAATTATATAAAAATATTTGTTTTTTTTAAATATTTTAAAACAAAAAAGTTATAATCATTTAAAAATTAAAATCTACTAAGAAATTTTTAAATTTGTATCACTCTCTTCGCTGTGATATAGTTGAAATATAATTACATTGTTTTGGAACCACATAAACAGTAACATAACATTTTGTAACTAGAAAAACAACTATTTTTCAAAAGATGTGCCACTGTGCATCGTTAGCTTTTAGACATAAACCTAAAGTAGTAATAAAAATGAAATAGGGTTAAGGTTATTGAATAAAAACAATTTTAATCCAGCAATATATTTTAACTAACAATATATATGTGTATATTGCAATATAAATAAAAAATAAATAAAATAATACTGCAAATATATTTGCTTTTTCTATAAAAATAAATTTAGAAATGGAATTAAAAAAATATATATATGTACATACATATATAACAAAATCATCAATATGAAAAATTTTTATGAATTGGAAGTAAAATAGAAAACAAAATAAATAAAAAAAAAAACAAAAATAAATTAAATTATTAAACATAATAAATTTATTATATTTAATTTCAAAAAAATATACTTTATATAATTTTTTTTTTAATATAAAACTAAAAGTAAAATTTTTTTAAATTAAAGGATCTGAATAATTTTGTCACTAAAATCTATTCACTTTATTTGTGCATTCTTGTCATTCGTTAAAACATTAAAAAATTCATATTTCGTTGAATTGGTTGATTAAATTTACTAAATGAATTCTGTTCAAAAAACCATATCGTAATACCCGAATGCCTGTCTTTACAATACAATTTGAATGTCACAAAACTTGTGAAAAGAATTAATGTAATTGAGTGCAGCAACAGCAATAATTAAGTTTTAAATTAAAAACACAACAACCTATTAATTAATAACAATTCGTCATTCATAACCATTACTAAAATTAAAAATAATCTGTTGCAATTACTGTATAAACATTTTTAGTTTAAAGGAATTTCTGCAAGAAAAATAAAAATAATAGTGGAACTAACAACAAAGACACCCAACGAGAGAATTTTTCGAAGCCAGTATTAATTGTAGATTTTACACTGAAAAAATTCGATGCATTCCGATGTTTTTTGGCTGTATTTTAAAAAAAAATTAAAAACTTTGATTCTTCTTGTGGATTATTTTTATTTGTTCTTTTAATTTTTTTACATCAAGTCGAGAATATGATGTCATGTAAATGGCCGCCGCCAAAGTTGATTGTCATTTGAGCCCTTTTTATGGCATTTTCCATCACTTTGGCCAAAACTTCCGGCGATAGGTCCTCACATTCTTGACGGATATTGTCTTTAAGAGCTGGGAGAGTCTGAGGCTTGCTGACATATACCCGCGACTTCAAAAAGCCCCACAAAAAGAGGTCTGCAGCTGTCAAATCAGGCAATCTTGCTGGCCAGTGCAAATCGCCAAAACGGAAGATTAGGCGCCCTGGAAATGCATCCTTCAGCATATCGGTAATGGCTCTTCGTGGGTTACACGCGGATTTACAGTGCCCCAGAAACGTAAATTTTGCTTATTTACGTACCCGCTAAGATGGAAATGGGCCATATTCCTCTTGGTGGTGATTAAGGATGGCTTGAGCGTATGTTAGACGCGATTGGCGGTCAGCAGCTAACAGCTGATGCACCGTCTGGACTTTGTACGGAAACATCTTCAAATCTACCAAAATTTGCTGTAAAGACCGTCGACTGATACCCATTTGCGTGGCACGTCGTCTGGTCGATGTCGACGGCGCTTCCATGACATCCTCGGTCGTAGCAATATACCATATGTGAAAATTTCAAGAGTCTAGTTATTATCGTTCAAAACTTAGGCCATATACATACAAATCACTTCACAATCGGAGCACCCTTTAACTTTAAGGTCTAATTTTGTTTACTTGTTTATAAAGCGAACATAGTTTTAATTATTATCTGATAATTTTAAGTGGTTGCCTCCTACAGCTCAAGAAATAAAGACATAGTCCTAATGAACACGGCACTCTCGGAACACCCTATAAGTTTTAGTATTTGTAGCTATAGCAGCCACATATATACACCTTCTCTGAAAATTTCAAGAGTCTACCTATTATGGTTCAAAACTTAGGCCATATTAATACAAATCATGTCACAATCGGAACACCCATTAATTTTAAGGTTTAATTTTGTTTACTTGTTTATAATGCGAATGTAGTTTTAATTACTTTCTGCAAATTTTATTTGGTAGCCTTCTACATTAGAAGAAATAAAGACATAAACGCAAATAACACGTAACTTTCGGAACACCCTATAAGTTCTAGTATTTGTTGCCATAGCGGTCACAGTTACACATCTTCTGCAAAAATTTCAAGAGTCTTTCTATTATGGTTCACAACTTAGGCCATACACATGCAAATCACGTCACTATTGGAATACCCTTTAATTTTTGTGTTTATTTTTTTATACTTGTTTATATAGCGATCTAAGTTTTAATTACTGTTTATAAATTTTAAGTGTATGCCTCCTACTTTTCCAGAAATTAACACATATTCGTGAATAACACGTCTCTATCGGAACACCCTATAAGTTTTAGTGTTTTTTGCTATAGCGGCACAGTTATACAACTACTGTGAAAAGTTAAAGAGAGATAAAATGCGCTGACAGACGGACGGACAGAAGGACAGACATTGTAGCGAAAACAATAGGGTTACGTTTTTGGCCTTTGGGTACGGACGCCAAAAAAAGGCAACTGGGTTTAACTTAACTTTTTGCCCGTTAGCTGACAGCAACATGGGTACTACTCCCCGAATTATGACTACTCGTGGTTGTGGCCGATAAAAAGCACATGGCTGGCTTAATTAAATCGAAAAAATTGTGGATACCTATTGACCTCCAGTTTTGATATAGACTGCGCACATGGAGCTCTGTGTCGGTGGATATCTTTTTTATAATTTTAATAAATTTAATCTTATATACGGCCCTATGCTCCTCTTAAGAACAACGGGAAAATATATATGATAATCTGACAGCGATAGGTAGGGCAGGCACCTGTGGTTTCACAGCTCACTAGGGTCCAATATGCTGGTCCCTTTTTATTACATGTAGAGTGGAGGAAAGATAATTTAGAAAGAGATAGAGGTAATAGCAAGAGCTTTGAATAAAGAGCGAGAGAGAGTTAAAATGAAAGAAATACAGAGCAATAATGATAAAAGCGCAATAATGATAAAAGGTTGTGCCATCCCGAAAACAAAATTAAAGGTCTAATAACGTCACGAAACTGTCTTTGTATTGGCTAATAATGCTGATTGAGCGTATTACACAAAATTATGAGAGTTTTTTATATAAACTCTCATAGAGTTTATTTGCAGGGTTGTCAATTTTTACATGTTACTTGCATTTAATTTTAAGTTCTAATTTCATTCAATTTTTTGATTAGAGACTTTACAACCTTAAATTGGCCGACTTACGTCATATAACTGGAAAATATGCGTATGACGTAATCTTGTCTTCTATCATTGAAATGAGAGAAATGAGAGTGAGTTAGAAAACCAACCGCAACTCTTCAAAAAGGAATTGATCCTGCTAACTTACTTGACAGGCTCTCAAAATTAATAATTTAATTTCGCGCCCTGATTAAAAAGTAAGGAAACTTTTGTCATTTTATTGGAAAGAGTTCAACATTAACAATACTAAGTTTTTTTAGTCTAATAAAATCAGCTTTCCTAATGTAAGCTGATGCTTTTTAATTTCGATATCAAATCTATAGCTGAACAATTATTGTGTTTTAATTAAATCCACAACATGATTGTTTCGAAGACCATGATCGATATATAAAATATTCTTGAAACTATTGGGTTTACATGTGTTGATAACTATGCATAAAGTCACTTACACTTCAACACAAACAAACAAATACAAACGAACGAACAAATGTTAATTGTTGTAATATGGCAGCATGAATGGAGATTTTGTTGCATTGCTGATAATTATTATTCTTATTACTTAAACACGATGATGCTAAAGATGACGTTAGCAATGATGGTGTTAAGGATAACGACGATGTTTTCAACATCATAGATGTTGAATTTGTGTTTGCATTTAGGTTTATAGACGAGGGTAGCTTGATAATTCGGTTACTGCTTTGCTAAAGATTATTATTTTAGGGAAAAAGCGTTTTATTTCTCAATACAGCGCGATAAATTTTTCATTCCCTCCAAATAATAAAAAGACTGAAGTCCTTGCAAATGCCTATTTGTATTTCTCGTTTGATCCAAATTTCTTACCACCCAGCCATTTATTGAAATTCCGAAACAGTAGATAGTCAGAGCATTCTGGATGGAAAAGCAGTTTTTAGCACAATGGAAGGATTTTCACTACAAAGACTAAACACTTGTGCCCGCGTGTATCCTTTTTTTTCTTCACAGCAAAAAAAAAGCTTTGAAGAAAAAAAGCTCTTAAATATATTCGCTAGTAATGGTTTAATCCTTTACCAGGTGATCGATATGCATTTCGAAAAACATTACCTAGCTGGTCGACGTACCGACACCCTGTTTTCATCATTCTTTGGTCTCTGGTGTATTGTGATGGATCTATGTTACGTGTACAGTAACAAAACTGCTCAAAATGTTGTTTGGATTGAGCCTGAACATCTTCAAACACTAATTTGAAGTGGTCAGCCCCTTGAGCTGATAGTCGTGTGCGAGCGGTCGAGGCAACCATGGAACGGATAGCTTTTTCATTAAAATGTCATTGAAATTAACATTTTTACTGATGGTTTTCTTATGGCCGGTAGAGCACGAGAAGGTGTATGCTCAGCTGAGCTTAACCCATCCTGTAGTGTGCGTTTGGGTGTGTACGTCTCCATTTACTAGGAAGAATTGCTTGGGATGCTGCATGCGGTGGGTCAACTTCTAGAAATTCTGGTGTATTGTAGAAAAATTTCTATTACACTTGACAAACATTTAGTTATAAAATTTATAAGGCAAATGAACTTATACTCCAAACTAGTACTGGAATGTCTTAAAATATTGATGTGATTTAAATTAAACATAGGCATAGCTGGAATGGAAGCAATAGACCAACTAGCGCAATGGAGATCTGCCTTGAATTTCTGTGGACCAGAACCCAGAGAAACACTAGGAAATGGCTTAATGGGAGCGAAGAGCCTAAAATAGGTGAACTTAACTCTGGGTGTACCATTCGAGCCTGCCAGTATAACAAAGCTCCTTGGTAGGAAGGCCAGTAAGTTGCTCAGATATAATAATTTTAACTTAAGATGGATAACTGCGCTAGTAATTGATCAAGGAGACTTCAAGTAAGCCATCAAATGAAAGATGAAAATCAAGAAAAATGATAATTGCAGACTGTGCCTGGAGGGGGCTAAGACTGCAGTACACATTGTGTGGACCACAGGTAGAAGCTGTTTAAATATGGACGCCATGTGGCACTTGAGCCTTGGACAATTGCTAGTAATTACTAGACACTCCATGATAAGAAATAAGGCCGACAGTTACCAGTCGAAATTCTGAAATCTTTAAAGTCAAGAGTAAAGGCTGGTGGTAGCAGGTCACTCAATGAAAGTAAGGTTGACGTAAATTACAATTTATTTGATTATAATCATAGAGGATGGAAAGGAATCGAAAAGGGACCCATTAAGAAGCGCTCAGCTTGGATATTCCCTCTACATTAATAATAATAGCCATTAAAAACGATGGTGCAGTACCCATAGCATTTATCAAGCATCTTTCTGTTCAGTATAGGTACCCCCGGGGCTTCCAATTGTCACTGCAGGAATGGCAAATGCTTTGACGCGGTTCACTCGGGAAAAATAGGGGCACCAGACGCTAGGGTTCCTAAAGCCTAAATCTGGAAGAAAAGGTCTGCGATAAAAATTGCGGGTCCTCTTCGAGGCCCGACCAGTGCCCAAAGGACTGGTACCACGGGAATCGGTGGCCCCATAGAGAGCCTATCCTCTCTGTGACCGGTTATTGGTGAGGTCCCCTTCGGGGGTACACGTGGTGGTTGTGGTTTAAGATCGATTAATGTAGGTATGGTGCACGGTCGATCAAGTGTGCTGTTGCACTCTCAACAGACGGAGTTTGGATAGTCTCCAAACCCCTAAGCAAGAGGTTATAATGTAGATCTAGGCTTGCCTTGGATAAAGCTTGCCATATTATATAAATTGCTACTCATTGTGACTGTCTCACACACAAATTGCGACTGGTGGCAATCGTAAAGTGTTGTTATACTACACAATGGGGGCGCTAGTCTACGCCTAAGTTTCACTCGGTGGTAAGACCACCGTGAGATTAGGTCAACTAGGCAGGTACTCACGTTAATCTTGTTCCACAATTGTTCAGTATAGCTACTGTTTGGGTTCGATATCGATATCAACACACGAAAATTACTTTTCTCCATTTTCGTTAAAATGAACAAGGTTATCTTCAAGCAATGGCTGTCAAAAACAATGTAATATATACAGCTCGTTCAAACCTCGACAGCTGTCTTGTATTTGATAGCAATAAAAATAAGCAGTCTTTGTGAAAATTTATTGTACTGCAAATACAAAAAGTCCCAGAATTATCATGGTACCCTCGTACTATAAGTATGTGTAAGGTGTGTATGGTAAATAACGAATGGTGACGATGAGTCTGATAACACCTAATTGCAAATATGGCTGCACATACAAACACACATAAATATAAATATAAATTTGGAAAACTAAACAAGATAGGAAATGGAGGTGGTGGTAGTGGTGGTTTATGCATGTGAGTTGTGTGCAACCATTCATACATGTATTTGCATGTAATTTGTACATTTATGTTGCCACATTATAAACACACACTTATACTAATATCTTACACTTATCACAAAACACAGCCCTACACACATAAGCATATACTCGTATAAAGCTTTCATATGACACCAAACACATACTTTTAGAGGCATATTTAATTGATGGTTGCTTTAACTGTTGGTTGGTTAGTTGGTTGGTTGGTAGGCTGGTTGGTAGGCTGGCTGGTTTGCTGATGTGATGTGTTAAGCCCATCAGAATTAAGTTTCTTTTACACGTGCAGTGTGACAACAACTATGACAACAACTTCGCCAAAATAAAACATACACAAACCCACATTTTCGTATTGTACAACAATACTGATCACAATCGAAGAACAGTGATTTAAATTATGTTTTTCATCTCCTCTTTGCCACTGTTGGGGGA
Organism: Phasia obesa; assembly: GCA_949628195.1. Lineage (NCBI taxonomy): Eukaryota > Metazoa > Arthropoda > Insecta > Diptera > Tachinidae > Phasia > Phasia obesa. Next base: position 137,966,513 of record OX451218.1, on the reverse strand, counting down.
AAAACAAATTCGTGTTGAAATATGCGCTAAAAAAAATTTATAACTAAGAAAAAGACACGCATTAACGATACCAAATAATCGCCCCATATCAGGAATCCCATAACATATCAATAAAGAGGTTCTACGCAGTACGATCACGTACGTTTACTTTAAAAGAAGAGGGCTTCAAGCTTGGAATTCATTAGACTGCTGACTTGGATCACATTAAAAGGTCTTTTGTGGCTTAGAAATACTATACTTGAAAAAAAAAAAAACTTCGAAATTGTTTTTAAATCTAATAATTCTTATTTTTTTGCAGGAGGAATACTAAAGCAGACCACTTTTGTTTTAGGTTCTTCTTCAATATTATTGTGGCTTCAGAAGTCTATGGCTGTTGCAAAGTTGCTATGTAACTCCATTCTCATCCTAAAGTTTACATAACTCTAACAACTATATTCTGTATATGTATGTTTTCTTCGTTTTATTGCCAGATATTGCAAGTGTTGTAAACACAACGTTCACGGCATTTTAACCTCTTACAGGTTAGAGCATGACTAGATACAACTTTAAATCAAAAGTTTCTATCACCTGTCTAGCTATCATCTTAAGGAACTAAAATTATAACATTTTCCCACCCTTCATCAAATTGAGAATCAAAATATTAAAGACTTAAGCTGCCTTTTACAGTACATTCTGGTTTCAGGCTCTCAAAACAATTTGCTTCTTTACAATCGCCCTACTGAGCGGAGATAATTCCCCTGCCATGATTTCTTTAAGACCCAGGTTTCAAGGTCGCCAACCCCCAAGTATTCTTCCTATTGTTCAACTTCTGGAGTAGTCATTTCGCTTATTTTATAAGACACCAGCTTCTTCGACATTCGCGAGACAAACCTTTTAATCTCGTACTGTCCACTCGAAATTTTTTTTTACTCATGGTTGCACTGCATCGATGTTTCCAAAATGATCACCTTTCCCAATAGTCCCTCCGTGTCTCTTCTTAATCTGCCACCTTTCTGATCCTCACTCTTATGAAGTCCTCTATGTGTTAATCCTTATCAAGCTCTTCTAGGCCACACGTGCTGTTTCACAGTGGTTTGCAGTAATTTTTTTAGGAGTTTAATTCTGATCGACCAACTTATTTGATCAGTGTTCGAACGAATAACAATCAAATTGCTTATTTAAAAAAAAAACACCTTTCTAGAAAAAAAAACAAACTCTTCCTGAAGTATTATTTTATAAATATTTAACACAAAATATTTTTATCTTTCTATTGTAATTTTTTTGTGAACATTGACATTGTTTAGTGTTCCGTAAGTTCATACCTCTTCCTTATAATTTTTTTTCAACTTCCTAGGGTTTACAGAACTGCAGTTAGAATATATTTCAGCTTCGAGCGCATATGTCATAAGGCGAATTTGTCTATTTTTATTAATTTATCGGTAAAAAGCTGTAAGAGATAAAATTGTTAAAAAATTATATTTGGATTCCGAGAGTCAAAGAATATTGATAACAATAGTTCCAATGAAATCTGAGTAGTCATTTTGAGTGTGTTGTTTTATTTTTCTTATTTCGTAGGGGAGATTACGAACTCTATAGGTGCTTTTTCGACCCACTTCGTTACTTAATGATTTCTGGTATCCGACTTTAAATTTACGAATACCTTAGATTTATTGAGTCTTTTGCTGTCACTAGTCTTTTAATCACGACTGTAGTGGATTTCAGACCGGCAACTTATACATGTCGACATTCTTCCTCGTTACAGAGTCAATGGTAATTGCTAACATTTGCTTAAGGCTAAGGTCTCTACAGTATCTTCATATAATATGTGTCTGGCCATGTTAGGTTAGGTTAGGTTAAGCAGGCAGCTTGTATAGAGGAGGAGAAAGAGAAGTGGAATAAAATAGCTCACTTGGGTCCATTATGTTGGTCCCTTTGTGATACCTGCAGATAAGAGGAGGGATAAACAGAGAAGATAGAAAACAAAGATCATTATAGACTGAGAAATTAGAGAAAGAAGTGGGTAGAAGGTCATAGACGGGGAAGGTGTTAGCCGTGAAGGCACTATTGGACGTGACATATCTTGATGAACAACTATGTCACTTCAGTTGGAAGAGGGTTAGAAAACCAACCACAGTTCCTTAAAAAGGAGTTAATCCTAATTAGTTCCCGAAATGAAACACACGAAAGGCTTTCAAAACACCGTCGTCCCAAGTATTGTAGGCGACAATGTTCTAATGCAGGGCAATGATAGAGAAGGTGTTCAACCGTTTCCTCCTCTTCTTCAACTGGCAACTTCTGCAGAAGTCATTATAAGGGATACCCATCCTGCTTGCATGGGTTCCAAATAAGCAATGACCAGTGCCTATTGCTATTAAGTCGCGTATCTGCATTTTCTGCAGCCGAAATAGCGAGACCGTTTTCTTTTGTGTCTGGCCATGGTCCAAAGCCTTTTTTTAAGTAAGACTTTTATCCAGCACAGTCTCCAAGTATCGTCTTACCGCGATTTTGGCCAAAAATACTTAAGAGTCCGTGACCTCTACTAATGCAGTTAACCATTTGTAGTCACCCACATTATATCCAAGCTCCTTCTTGGTGTTCCTGCCAACTTGTAGTGAAAAATTCCAGAGTCTTTGGTGGAAATCGTATCCATAACCCCGGACTGATAGCCTAGCACACTCACTACTAGCCCACCGAGGCAACCAAGTGCCTTGTTGATTTGACATAGAATAACTCAATTTAAGTAGAAAAAATTATTGCATCATAGAATTTAACTTAAGCCTGACTAAAACCTCTCCATTTAAATATTTTCTTTTATTCTTTTTTTATTTTATTTTATTTTATTTTATTTCATTTTATAAAAATCTCACTCACCACAGTGCAAGATTGCAAGAAAAAGATAATGACAAGACAATGAGTAGGAGTATTCATGGAATTTAGGCAGTCATGTCAGTCATCCTGTAAAATTCTGAATTAAATTTTGAAAACAAAAGCAAAAAAATAATAGATTAGAATTTGCATGTTTAAAAAAAAAAAAAACACGCAAACGTAAGCATATTAGAGGAGGTGGGGTGTGTGCGTGTTTATGTCAATGAATTGTTGTCGAGATTTATTTGTCTATGTATTGTGTTTATGATACGTGTAATGCGTCATGTTTATGCAAATTTCTTCTTTGTAAACATGTCCCATTCATGCCTCATACCGAGAACATAAAGGGAAACGTTTCAATGCATTTGCATACACACATGTATTCACACACACTCGCACACACACACCCACTCATAAATTTAGATACACTCATTTGCATTGTGTCTGTTTGCCGCATAATCACTGTGTAGTCACTCGTGTGTATTAGAATTAAGTTTGTAATATTGTGTGGCACGAAAAGCATTTCCGGTTGCTGGCTTATTCTAGTTCTTCATTTTTTTTTTGCACATCCTGTACCTTAATATTTTGTTTCCTTGTCTAATTTTTTCATTATGTTGTTTTGTTTATTAATCCATTCATTATAAATAGTTGCAAAAAGAAAAAACACAAAAAAAAACTAAATTTTCTGCTTCATATCGCTCAAATTTGTAACCAGGTAAGAAAAGTCTTGTATTAAACAAAAAAAAAATCGCCTGGGCAACTTAAATTGCTCTATAATTCTTTTATTTTTGCTGGTGCAGATACTGAATAAAACAAATGAATTTTATCACCTTCACTTCATCGCCGAACACCGTTCCGGTATTTTAGTTGAAGGAAATTAGGTTTATGTTTCTTGCAACACAATTTTAGTCACGTTTTTTTTTTGTAGTTTCTTTTTGTTTAAGGGACAAAGTACCTAATTGCATACAACATAAAGAAATTGTTGAAGCTGCAAATAAATAAAATTGCATACAGCTACGTGTGCTTACGTTGGATACGAGTAGAAAACGAAATTTAATCTCATTTTTATAATTTTCAGGCAGTAAAAAAGAAAAAAGTAGTTCAACACTTAATGTGAATTAAATGTAAAGGGTGTTCCAAATAAAAGTTTCTTACCAGTTAAGAGTAAATATAAATATAAATTTCTCACATTATAATAAATTTAGTTGTTTATTTTGCCTCAATGCACCTCTTGTCTATATCTATACATATAATCAAACTGTAACAGCACCATTTCTGTACATAAAATATTTTTTGAAAATTTTTTTGTTGGTGCAACTCGTAAAATAGAATAAAAACAGCAATTTTTGGAATTTTTGTCTGTCTGTATGGGCTCGCATCACGTAAAAACTACTGGATGAATTTTAATAAAATTTTGTAAGGTGGTACCCTAGTATCTCGGTTCAAATATTGGATACTTTTTTCCGCAAAAATATATGTATATATAAAATATTTCACTTACTAGAGCAAATAGAAAAAAATGTAGTAAAATTTGCGTATTTTTATCGATTTCAAGATACTGCAAACTTGACAGCATCTTTTACTTTTGTCAGCGGGATATACTAAACTCTATTAAAAGAACTCTACAATAATCTTAGAATTTTATATTAATTTTAAATTTTATATACATGCTTTGTTTCTGAGTAATTACCCAGGTATGGATGCCTCTATATAAAGTAAAAACACAAACCATAACTGAAGCACAACAAAAGTAAGAGTGGATTACTTTTAAATCAAAATCGAACAAACTGTTGTCCGGATGCCTACGATGTTGCGGGCACAGTGTGTAAATTTATAAAATTGTTTTAGGTACTTTTGTGAATTCAATGTTTTTAACACAATTAAACGCTAATTACTTTTGTACCTTAAAAAGCTTTTAATAAAGGAATTTTTTAAAACCTACATTAAAAAGGATACTTTTAAACTAATTCATCTTTAAAAAATACTTTTAAAAGGGACCTTTAAAAAGAACTCCAGAGTAAAGTATTGTTACATTTTTACTTTTCAGTTGGGGTCTATTTGTTGCCATTGATGTGAGGAGCAGTCAGAAAGATTGCAAGAACTATGTGGCATCATTGGACCGTACTTTTCCAAAGACGACTAAGTCAGGAACGTTACTGTGAATGGCGAGTGCTATCGGGTGATTATTACAATTTCCAACAGCAGCACACCCCCCCCCCCCTAAATGGATGAACAGGGCTTGGCTGACATGTGATTTCTACAAGACGGTGCCACATTTCACGTTTGAGGACGGTCAATTAATTTAAAAAAATTTTTAGGGGATGGTTTTCAGAAGCACTTAAAAAAATTAAATTTTAAATAATATTTGAACTTATTTATTATCTGCTTGGCGTACGATGTCACATAAATTCTGCCATTCACATAATTACAAAATTTTTGAATTCGTTATCGTTTGATATCTACGCCATGCACAGAATTTTTTCTTTGTTGACTTCTATTTTGAACACCCTATAACTCACAACTGAATGGACCAAACAAAAAACAGTAACAGATTTTTTTTAGTGTGAAATATCACCTTGAAATTATTTATCGATACTTTATGAGATATCGATCACTATAGCCATATACCGAAAACATAATATAATAGACAATTTCTCGTATTCTATTTGTCTTTAAAACTTGCTTAACAAAAAATAAATACAATTGAAACTACCATGTAGATAGAACCATACTAAAATTATTGAAAAAGATGTGGAGATCCAAAAAAATGCATCACATTTTGCTAGTATTTATTTAATTTTTCTTTATCTCTTTATAATAATGAACTTAAGCCTGCAAATTTATTAGTTCCACTTAACAAGAACAAGTTTATTTAAGTGTGCAAATTGAAAGCTAAGATTTATTAATTAACCTTAAGATATTGAGAGGTCTTAGTAAATATTAATTACTGCAAAATTATGAATATAATATTGGCTCTTATACCTCTAGGCCAAGTTTTAATCATCGTTTGCGGCTGCTTGAACTAACCTAATTTGAGTTTTGACTCATATGCCATAATTCTTCGAAATACTTAACTACTGCAACAACTTTCAAGAGATACAATAACAACAGCAACATCCCTATTTAACTGGCAGCAGATGATGTTAAATTTCGGGTTTCCATAGTCAAATCTGGTAGTAATAGTATTCCCAGTTAAAGTTGTAGTGGTAAAAGTTGTACTCGTAACACAAGTATTATAACTAATTGTGTTTCATATTATTACAACTGCCACAAACAGCAAAACGCCACGCCATGCCACGCCAAGCCAGAGCTAGAACCATTAAACTGAAACAAGAAACCATATTTTCGCATTAAAACCGCTGCATGCGAATACGAGCGCAGATGATTAAAAACCAAAAGCATTAAAGAAAGTAGGATGGCTGGATGGATGGCTGGATGGATGAATGTATGCACTTTTGTTCCGGTACTAATTAGAGCGTACGCAAGAACACATTTTCAGATTCGTTGCATTTGCTGTTTTACATTTAATTTTCGTTTCGTTGTCGATGAGAAGCAATTGTTGTATACAGTTTCTTCTGTTGCTGTTGCTGTTGCTGTGTAGTTGTTTGTAGCTTTTGTATATGAAAGATAATAATTAAATTTCAGCATAATGCAGCTTTCAGTTTAACATTTGTACTGCCACAAAAAAAAACAAAAAACTTGCCAACATCTTACTATGCAGCTTTGGATTTAAATGGAAAATAAAACATTTTCCACCACCACTACCTCCACATAATAAGAAAAGCAACAAAGAATAATAAAGAAATAAAAATAATTATTGTTCCTGGTATTTAACTTACTCACACAAATTACAGTCATAAAATCCAGAATCAGTTAAAATTTCAAATGAATTAAATGCGGGATGCGTTTAAATAGAAAAATAAATTGCAGAAAACATTAACATTAACAAGGCTTATTGTTTTAAAGATTTTCTGGGATAAATGAAAATTTACAAAGGCACTTAACATATTTTCCGTGGTTCGAAGGACCATAAAAATGTCTGCCTTGCTTTAAACTGCATATCCTAATATACACCTATTTGAGATAACGTGACAAGACAGCTCAATATGGTATTTTAATATTTTAATTAATTGCAAAGGCAGTATCTTCTATAAAAGAAAGTTAAAACTAACTTAAATTTTAATGCATAAAGTTGAATTTATGATCAGGTTTTTGGCTTTTAAATTTTAGGGGCTGATCTTCATTGTGAATAAAACACAAATTATTTAGAAAATTATTGTCATTTCTTTTTATTTTGATAATATTGGTGTGGTTCAATTATGTATGGAACAATACATCGGCCAAATGGCCAACGAACGAACGAACTCGGCGGCACACTTCTATCCAATGCTCCAAATTTTCGATGATGCTGAGGCATAATTGAGGTTCTATGCCGTTAAAGTGCCGAATTATCTCATCCTTTAGCTCTTGAATTGTGGCTGGCTTATCGAAGTATACCTTTTCTTTCAAACAACCTCAAAGAAAGAAGTCCAACGGTGTCAAATCACATGATCTTGGCAGCCAATTGACATCGCCATCACGTGAGATAACACGGTCTTTGAATTTGTCGCGTAAAAGAGCCATTGTTTCGTTAGCTGTGTGGCAAGTGGCACCGTCCTGTTGGAACCACATATCGTACACATCCATATCTTTCAATTTGGGCTATACAAAGTTCTTTATCATCTCACGATAGCGAACACCATTCACAGTAACTGCCTGACCGGCCTCATTTTGGAAAAAAAAGAGGTCCGATGATGCCGACAGCCCATAAACCGCACCAAACAGTCACTCTTTGTGGGTGCATTGGTTTTTCGACAATCACTCTTGGATTATCATTCGCTCAAATGCGGCAATTCTGCTTATTGACGAATCCGCGGAGGTCAAAATATTGATAAGTGTGATTAGTGATAAGTTGATTTTCTTCGAAAATTGATCATCCAATGTTGCCATTTCTTGCCGCGTTGCTCGATTGTGTATCTTTCCATGGTTCAAATTGAATTAGTCTAAAAATGAGAAATTTCAAACTAAATGCTGAAAAAAACTAGACTCTGGGGTAGTGGACAAAGTGGAGGTATTTGGCATGACGCCAAAGACCTCACATCCGTAGTACTTTGACACAGACATTGAGGAAGCCATTATTTTGAACGAGAGACGCTTTAAATCATTTACTACTAATTTTTTTTGGACCAAATCTATTAATATGGATGAGGATGACATGTGGTTTCATCAGGATTGGATATCGTGCTGCAGCGTGAACGGCTTAATTAACATTCTTTATTGACGTTTTGAGGGTATATTTAACTCTTGTGAAAATGTGATTTATAAGGCTTTCGGAAGTCGTAGGTCTCTGATAACAAGCAGATAATTGCACTTAGACTTAGAAAATAGAAGCTGTGCTAGCGTGCGAGGCGACGATGGCAAATTCTATACATAATGACAAGTAAAAAGATATTTGAAATAATACCTTTCATATACAGCCTGCTTCATTTCATTTCTAACTCAACCCTTCCATATTAAAAACTCCTTAAATTGTTTGTCTTTTTCATATATAAAAAAAATACCTTCTATAAGTTCAGCAATTAATCAAACCATTGATTTGTAACTATTCAATATGAACAAAGTTTAGGCCCCAAGGACATACATTTTTGTAAGGCAATTATATTAAATAGAGCTAACGAAATAGGAAAATAAGGACAAAATTAAAAGGCAATAGGAAATCTATATTCGAAATCGACAAGTAGTGAATGGTAATTTGGGAATAGAAAAGACACAAACAATGTAACACAAAAACAAATGCTCCAACACACTTAAAGGACCCATCAAAAGAAACAAAAATAATACAAAAAAAAGGATAATGTTATCTAAATTGTTGTGCTGTTTATATTTTGTAAATAACATCCACCCTCTTTAACCACTTAACCAAGAGCGAAACAAACAGTTGACGAAGGTTTGTTGCTCTAGAAATAAAAAGATAAAAAATACACATTAATAGATCAGTTCGGCAAAGAAATAAACAATTATTTAGTCAAAACGTGACCAAATAATTTAATTAAAAAACTTAAACTAAAGAAAAAAATCTTGTACACTTAATTTGAACTAATAACCTTTTTAGGAAATCGTGTGGTTAGAAATATTTTATTATGGAATTCGTTTAAAAGAATCTTCTAAAAATCTTTAAGTCTGGTCACGTTAAAATTCTCAAATGCTGGAGCTAACAAAATGGCAAAATACATGTTTAAATTGTATGTTTTTATCCTTGTGATTGGTAAACAGCCTTTCTTGCAGCAATAACATCCCTAAGGGCTATCAAAATTACAGTATATGTAAGTGAAAAATCGTTGTGCTAGCATCGATACTAAATGTCACTTATGTGACATTTATACGAAGTATGCAAACAAACAAATGACAACAAACTGTGGGCCACATACACTGATGCACTGACTTTAAGTTTTAAATGTGTATATGGCATATACTATATGCATATAGTACAGACATGGGAAAGTTAGCATAAAGTGAGGGTTTTTTTTTGTACAATTCGAAAGTAAAATGATACACCTAGAGACTGCTTTAAATGTTATTTTAAATTTAAATTTTTATTTTCCATCCTTGATGTAACATAGAAATATCTTCAGTTTTCTTTTACTCTGCATTGCTTCTTATTTTCTTTTTTTTTTTTAATATTTAGCAAACAAAATGAAAAATTACTTTAAATTAAAATAGAAGAAAAATTTATCAAAATACCCAGAATTTTGATTAAGTGAGTGCATGAATGAGTGATTGCTAAAATAAAAATAAGTGATTGAGGATAATAAGTTTAGGATGAAAATGTAACTTAATAACTTCATGTGATTGTGGTATTGAAATCATACTTTTTGTTTATATACCCGTTTTTATAGATTTGAATTAGGGCAAGGGCAGATCCAAGGTAATATGTGTTTTAGGTCCAGATAGAAACTAAATATTGGGTCTTTCATTAAGAGCGCTTCCTGTCTTTTAATTTAGATAAACTGTAGTGTGTACGTAATACATCATCAAACTATTTATTCGTTTGATAGGCCTATCGATGAAATTATGAATGTAATGTAACTTCGTTTAACTGCCCGCCGTTTCTTTGCTAGACTCTGGAGTATACATCAGGCTACATTTAAACGATGGCATGGGTTATGTTTGCATTAAGGACCCCTGTGGTTTGTAGATTTTTCGCATAGATGTGCGTTTTAGGAAAACTTCATAAGAAAATTTCCTTTTTTTTTAATTAACATTAGTCTTCCCTGGCGTTTATAGGAGCATTATGGTTCGTTAATTTCTAGCTTTCTTTCCAAAAATAAGAAAAAAAAATAAATAAAAACTTCAAAATTGTGTTCGAGTCATTGATTCATTTCAAAATTTAAAAATAAGAACATCCTTAAATATGAGTTTGAAAGATATCAAAATTCTACACTTATGGGTAATCTGATGACATACAATATGAAATGTTAACGAATCAGATGCTCTTGATGTACTCGGCGTAATGTTCGAAGCCTTAAATATATATTTAAAATTTTTTATTCCGTCTAATCTTCTTACATTATACATATAAAGAATGCTTTTAAGTCATCTGCTAAAAAAATATAGGATACAAACTCAGGCCTAAATACAATTTTTTTATTTATTTGATTAAATAAGAAAACTTAATGACCCTGGAATGATATGAGGAAATAAACGTTGCAAAGACATGGTACACGTGAACGTATGAGTAATATTTAATACGTTAAGCTGAACGTGAACGTATGAGTAACATTTAATACGTTAAGCTGAATATTCATACCACGCGTTGTACGTTTTAATGCACTTTAAAAAAACAGTTTTTGATAGTCAATGATAACACATTATATTTCATTTTTAGCATCTCCATATAATATTTCTGCCTGTGGACCAAAGCCTTTTTATGTAAGCCTTTTTCACAGTCTGCAAATATAGTCTGACCTCGATTGTTCATGTCTGAACATAAATAGTTATCCAGCTCTGAGTTATAATGGGTGATGCAAAATTATGGTTGAGAGGATCTGACGACGAAGAGGCGCTGCTGTTGTATTTTATCGTTATTAAGATTTACATATGTGTTTGCTACTGGAACTCTCACTTATTGAGCAGGCTGTCTGCAAGCCGTCCACACTTCGACAAAGATATCGATTTTTTGAATTAGCCAGATAACAATTGAGATTCTGTGACCAGTCACTAACACAGTTAAGCTTGTGTAAGTATCCAAATTAAATCTAAGCTCTTGGGCTTCCTGCCAATTTGTAGTAAAAAGTTGCGGAGACTTTGGTGGGAATCAAATCCACAACCCCGGACTGATAGACTAGCACACTACCGACTACCACCACCACAACCATTTAAGAAAAATTCTAAGTGCTGTTGAAATCACATGCCCGTGGTACCCATCATCCAACACAGGGCTCGCTGTTAATGGCGATGGTAGCGTGGCCAGGACCATCTCTATATCAAACAGTTAATATATTGGGACGTTCTTGGATCTCATGTGAAATCGTCTTCTTTTAATGTATTCTATTCTTGTAAATATTTGTAAACTATTTACAAAAGGTTTTTCTATATTAAAAACATTTTGTAGTACACAAAATGGAAAAGTAGTCTACGACACAAACATATATAATGTGTTATCATTGACTATCAATAACTGCTTAAGTTTTAACATACAATTTATTACACTGATTCTTCTTTTTTACACCGCCTTAAAACGTACAACGCGTGGTATGAACCATCCTTAACTTACATCTATAAATATTACTCATACGTCCACAAGCCCCATGTCTCTGCAAAATTTACTTTGTCATAGCATTTTAGGATCATTAAGAAAATATTTATTCAAAGAAATACAATTTTTTAACTAGTCATGAGTCTATATCCTAAATTCTCCCTCAATTTTAAAGCATGAGCTCACATAATAGCATTCTTTATATGTAAGAAGATTAGACAGAATAAACAATCTTTTGAAACCAACGGCTTTTAGCAACACGACAATTACATCAAAAGCATCCGATTCGTTAACATTTCATATAGTACATCATTATATTACCCATAAGTATAGATAATTATTGATATTTTTCAAACTATACTAATTTAAAGATGTTCTTATTTTTTAACTATGGGACGTGTCAATTGTGGAATTTTTATATCTCTCAAACAATACTAATTTAAAGATGTTTTTATTTTTCTTTTGCAACGAGTCAATAACTTTCGATCACAATTTTTATTTTTTTTTTTATTTTGGGAAAGAAAACCCTTGAAATTATTATTATGGAACCATAACCTTCTCAATACAACGTCACGTGGTGGCTTAGATGAATATTATAAAAAAAAAATAAAAACATAAGAAACGATGATTTCGCAGGGCTATTAATCACACAGAAATTTGTGTTATGCTAGATGCAACTGGAAGCTTTTTATTACATTTAGTTGCTCATCACAAAAAATTGGTTCAATAACATATCAATTCATTCAGAGAAAAGCTGTAGCGGGGAGCATAACTTCTCAGTGGAAAAAAACAAAAACTAAACTGTCAAAACTACTTTAGTGAAACGCTAAACGACAAAACATTAGCCTTAATGTATTTAATAAAATCAGCAAAACGTGAAAGACCTTCTAATTACACAGAAGAAATTTGTTTTACCAATTAAATGTTTTTAGTAGTTTTCAATTAAAGTTCAATAAATTTTTTAATTGATTCAAATATATATTTGTTTAAAATAAAACAAAAAAAAAATGTTCTAATTAAACAAATAATTGAATAAATAAATTATTTCATAAAATTTTTATCTGAAGCCAACTAACACCTTTAATTGAGGAAAATATTTTTTTCCGTGTATACAAACTGGAACTGTCACAAAATTTTGTAAATATTATAAACGTTAAAGCATTAAATACCTTAGAGTGGGACACATATAAATTTGACCTCTATTCAAATTGTATATAACACAACAACTATAACAACTAAAAGGAAAATTATGATTGATCGACTGTCGGCACTTTCAGGCTTTAGTTTTATTATCGCTGTTTATAAATATTTTATTAATCTTGCTACATGTGTATGTGTGTAGGTAAGTAGGCTTGTGTGTTCGTGAGTTAAAACAATTGTCGGTAAAGTGGCTGTCAGTGCTGTTATTTGTTAGTTTTGTTTGTTAAAGTCTGGGTATATTCTCAAACACAAAAATCGAAAACAATTTAGCAGAAAAATGTTCAACTCACCAGCTTATATGCCTTCTAAAATTATATACAAATTTCTATTTCGCAGCTGCACAGTGAATGTTTTTGAGCCTATAAAGGAAAAGAAAATTCTAAAAAAAAATTATGTATTTTAATAAAAAGATCGTCTATTTTTTTTCATCCTATGAGATCCATGGTCTGGAATTAAAATTAACTAAACGGCTCAGAGATGGGATTTTGGTACAAAAAAAAAAACAAATAACAATTCTGTAGAGTATAAATTCATAAAAAATATAAAAAAACGTGAAACAAATTAACTCTTTCTGAAAATGAAAGAGCGTAGAAAAAGTGTGCGTAGGTAGGTTTTAATTAAATTAAATTTGATTGCTATTATTGCTATTATTTTATTAGACTTTACAGCGAAATCTTATAATTATACCGAAAAAAGTCGTGATAATAACTATAGGGACTCTGCAACATTAATAAAAGCTAAATATTCACGTCGACCAAAAGAGGTCGCGGCCTTCGATTAAATCCATGAATTCATACTAGTCGATCGAAAAAAGAAAATTTTACTGAAAATTTTTTGTAAAAATTTTAATGAAAATTTTTTGTAAAAATTTTAATGAAAATTTTTTGTAAAAATTTTAATGAAAATTTTAATGAAAATTTTTTGTAAAAATTTTGATGAAAATTTTTTGTAAAAATTTTGATGAAAATTTTTTGTAAAAATTTTGATGAAAATTTTTTGTAAAAATTTTGATGAAAATTTTTTGTAAAAATTTTAATGAAAATTTTTTGAAAAAATTTTACTAAAAATTTTTTGTAAAAATTTTACTAAAAATTTTTTGTAAAAATTTTACTAAAAATTTTTTGTAAAAATTTTACTAAAAATTTTTTGTAAAAATTTTACTAAAAATTTTTTGTAAAAATTTTACTAAAAATTTTTTGTAAAAATTTTACAGAAAATTTGTTGTAAAAATTTTACTGAAAATTTGTTGTAAAAATTTTACTGAAAATTTGTTGTAAAAATTTTACTGAAAATTTTTTGTACAAATTTTACTGAAAATTTTTTGTACAAATTTTACTGAAAATTTTTTGTACAAATTTTACTGAAAATTTTTTGTACAAATTTTACTGAAAATTTTTTGTACAAATTTTACTGAAAATTTTTTGTACAAATTTTACTGAAAATTTTTTGTACAAATTTTACTGAAAATTTTTTGTACAAATTTTACTAAAAAATTGTTTTTAAATATTTTAACGAAATTTTTTTGTAAAAATTTTATCGAAAATTTTTTGTAAAAATTCTATCTATCTATTTTTTGTAATAATTTTATCGGTATTTTTTTATAAAAACTTTATAGGTTATTTTTGGTAAAATTTGTGTCTAAAGTTTTTTTTTGTAAAAATTTACATTTTTTATAAAGTTAGGACTTTCCTGCGTTAAAATGTTCAAACTAACTAAATCACATTGCATATTGGTTGCTCCTGGTTCTAAGTGGGTCTATCGGATACCCTTTTCCGTTTTGCTTAAAGGCCTTTAATAAAAATCATAGCATAAAAATCATAGCATAAAAATAAACAAAAATCGCCCTTCGCAGGGGGTGATTGAACCATTGATATCTGTTTGCACTCCATCTATTGGTCGCGCTCTATTTATATACCAAAAAAAAAAGCAAAAGAGAATCATTACAACTAAAAAAAACAAAATGTAAAATATAGGTATGCGTGGTTTTTTGCCCACAGCCCCGAATGGAATAGCCTCATGTTGCTGAATTTCATTAGCGTAATTTTCTAAACTCTTGCTGACAGATTGGTGGGCTTAAATTTTCTGTATATGTTCTGCTGCCTTGGCACAGACAAACAGATGGACATTGCTTATTCAACTTCTCTATGTATAAGGATCCAGAACATATATACTTTATGGGCTCGAAAAAGAATATTTTAGAAGTTACACATGAAATGACAAACTTGTATATAGCCTTTCCACATGCGGTAAAGAGTACAAAAAAGAGGTAAAAACTTAGAAAATTAGAGTCATAGTGATACAAAAATACAAGTGTAAAAATAAGACCAAGTTTCATTTGCATATTTCTGTCGCTAAAATTACTGAGTTCCAAATTAGAATCAAGTTCTTGGTCCAATACCGATCACAATAATTATATTCCCAGCAAAAACTTTTTTCTTGATTTGTAAGCAATAAATTCGACT
Organism: Phasia obesa; assembly: GCA_949628195.1. Classification (NCBI taxonomy): domain Eukaryota; kingdom Metazoa; phylum Arthropoda; class Insecta; order Diptera; family Tachinidae; genus Phasia; species Phasia obesa. Next base: position 137,951,213 of record OX451218.1, on the reverse strand, counting down.
ACTGCATCCCTACTGCTTCCTTTATTGCTCCTTAAAATTATTATCTAAAATACAAAACACGCGTAGAAGACATGCATTCACTTATTACTTGGTGCGCTGTCTAATTCGTTCCTATTATTGCTTTGAGGAATCTAATAAAATTACTGCTTTTGTATTTACTATTGTAAAATTTGAAAAATAGTTTTTTTGTTTCTTCCTTACTTTATTGTTTCACTGATGCTCTAATGCAAGACGAATTAATTTTTCAGCTGCGCAGAAGCACTAACGTAAGGCAATTGTCTTATGATGAATATTGAAATAATGTGAGACGTATAACGCAATTTGAACGAAGATATTATTGGTGCAATAACAATAAAAAATGTGATAAGTGAAATCAGGTCAATTAAAAAAGTATGAAAGAAGCACACTTTAGATTTCTTAAGCAGAGCTTCTGCACTTCAACTTCATAAGAAGTGGAAGCGCTGCATTACCATACTTTGCCTGACAAATGTGCTTCCGAAGAAGCATAATTTTTTGCTGGGTTGCTCTATTCAGGAACCTGGTTCTTATTTTTTTCTGAGTACTATTAAATGGGCCAAATTTTTGTTTAGAAACCTGGCCTTGTTTTCACATTCATTTGTTTATGCTGGTATCCTTTACAATTTTTCTTCAACAAATTCGGGTTAATTCTAGACTACGGCCCCCTTTACACAACAGCTGTGTTAGAGGAAGATTTAGGATTGTGCAATATAAATTTCGGTAATAACTTAATTGTAGACCCATATTTTTTCATAAATTTTTATATGATTGTTGGTACAGCAGTGGATTTCTCTTAGGTGTAATGGTACAAAGTGATCTGGTAGAAAGGTTTATAGCTTTAATGCCAGAGGCATTAGATGAAATAAACTTTCAGGCCAAAAAAAAAAGAACTGAAAGAAAGAATAGTAGACAGGAATTATATAACTTTAATGCAAATACCCACTGACTGCTATACTTCTCCAACAGCTAAAGAAGGTATCAGGATTATCAATATTATATCCAGTTGCTGCATGCTCTTAAATAAATAAATTTGTAATAAAAAGTACTTTATTATAAAGCTGTAACAAGCACTGTACATGAATTACAATACCCAAAAGTGGTACCTGTTTCACCTGCCCACAACCCTCTAACACAGCTACAAGCATGTTTAGTCAAAAGGTCTTGACTTTTTTGCTAATTGTGGTTGAAGGCAATAGCAATAATGACAGCAAGTAATAGAAGTCAATACAACTAACACAACAAGTCATTGACAACACAGTGTGACTACCAAACCAACCCAAAGCAACACTCAGCAATGACAACTGTATTATGTAAAATGTTGCTGCTGGCATGAAGGCTCTTCTTATTGTACCAAATGTGCCACCCCAAATCTTTCGTTACTATATAAAATACATCCTTCAGAACGCAATTAGTATTAATAATGAACATACGTACATTTGGGACACATTATGAAATTGCCTCAGGGATGTACGAGTATAAGAAATTTGAAATACGAAATATAAAATGTAGTAGAACAAAAGCAAAAATATCAAATCTAAACAAAAGAAATATAAATTGTTTAAAATATTTATGTTAATATATTCATTTTATAGCAAATGAAATGAGAAACAATAACCCAAAAGCTGAAATTTATCACAGGAAAAATAAAATCAATATGTGGAAAATATGGGTTTTAAAAATAAAATCTAAACTCTTGTGAAATAAATCAAGTTTTATGCAATTTTCTGCTAAATGCATTTAAATTAAAAAGAAAAAAAAAGAATATGTTTTGTCATTTATTTTTTCGATTTTATTTATATCCCACTGATATGAACAGCATCTCTATGGAAAAGAAACAAATACACATGTTCACATGAATATTTTTAAAAACAAATATGAATACAAGCTGAACAACAGCTATCAGATATGCAAAAAAAAAAAAGAAATATAAATAAATAAATTTATTTATTTTCTAATTAATCTTAAAAATTTTAGTTGCTTTATAGTATTGAAATTTTTTAATATTTCTATGGCAATGTTTGTTGATTTACTGGAAAATTCACATGCACTGCACTTTGAATGGAAACCCCTGTAGTATATAATAGGGTTGTGCTTGTTGGCTCAATGTAGTAAGCGCTCTTTTTATTTTAGATTACTTTACTGAACGAGATCGGTCTTTTAGTTCACTTGCTCAGCAGGTCAGTATTACACCTTCCGTAAAAGTTTCAAATATTTACCTATTAAGGTTTAAAATAAACATGCAAATCACATCACTATCGGAACACCCTTTAACATTTAGTTTTATATTCTATACTTGTTGCTATAGAGAACACAGATTTAAAGGATCTATGTAAATTTTAAGAGTCTGCCTATTACAATTAAAAAAATTAAGACTTATACCTTAACTTCACGTCACTATCGGAACACCCTTTAATTTTTAGCATTTTATTTACAGCAATAGTAATATACCTTCTGTGAAAATTTCAAGAGCCCATTTTATTACAGTTCCCAAGTTAGAAGGCACCAAGAGATGTACAGACATTGTAGCGAAAACAATGGGGTTAAGTACCCTTTGGGTACAGAACCGTATAAATAATAGGTTTTACTACAATAATTTCTCAGATTAATTTTAAGCATTATCAATCAAAAGGAATAATATCAAGAAGTAAGGGGTGATACATTTCAAGGTTCCCTACGTTTTTAAAGAAAAAAAAACACAGAAAATTCAAATTTAATGGAGAATGTTTATTATCATTTGAAAGAACCTTCTTTGGTATTTATTTTTTGAAGATTATGTCTAGCAAATATTGACCGTTGCTACGTCGTAGATGGTCCATCCGCTGAGTCCAATTTTCGATGACTCGTTCGAGCATTGCGCCTGGTAACTGGCGAATAACACACGTGATGTTTTCCTCCAAGGCTTGAATTGAAGCGGGTTTGTCCGCATAAACTTTAGACTTTACACATCCCCTCAGGGAAGAGTCTAACGGTGTGATATCACACGATCTTGGTGGCCAATCGACCGGCCCAAAACGTGAAATTTTGTGCTCACCGAAATGTTCTCTCAATAAATCCATTGATTGATGCGATGTGTGGGAAGTGACGCCGTCTTGCTGAAACCAAATGTCGCCGAGATCACGAGCTTCAATTTCAGGCATCAAATAGTCGGTTATCATGGCACGATAACGGTCGCCATTGACGGTTACGTTCGCTCTGGCATCATTTTTAAAGAAATATGGACCGATGATTCCACCGGCCCACAACCCGCACCAAACCGTTATTTTTCTGGATGAAGTGGCAGCTTTTAAATCTCTTCAGGTTACTTTTCGTCCCAAATGCGTCAATTTTGTTTGTTTACACACCCATTGAGCCAGAAATGCGAGTCATCGCTAAACAAAATTTGCCTCGAAAACGTCGGATCTTCTTGGAACTTTTCAAGAGCCCATAGAGCGAAGCTATTCAGGCGTAAGTCTTTACATTACAAAATGCCAAACAATACTAAACACAAATAACATGCCAGCATGACACAACTCCCACGTGATCTGTCAAAAAAAAGGCTATTGAAAAAATTACCTCGAAATGGATCACCCATTATTTGCGATTTTAGTGCTACTCTTACTGTTAAACTCCATATATATGTACATCTCCTAAAAAGGAATATGAAGTAGTCAGCTAAATTAAACTCATACGCTGAAGTAAACTAATGAGCTGAACTTAGCTAGGGAGCTGAACTGAACTAAGGATCTGAATTGAACTAAGGAGCCGAACTAAACTAAAGAAGTGAACAGAGTTCAGTGTAGAGATCAGCTCACTTAGGTCAGTTTAGTGATTAGTTCAATTGGACTGGGCCTAGTGTAATACAAGAAATCTGTAGATAAAGCGTTAACTATGAGAACGCTTACAAGCCATTGCACGTTGGGTTGAAATTCCCAATAATGGCTCTTAATTGAAAATTTAAAATTTATATTTTTAAAAAGTAATCTATTTCAGGTTATAGTAAACAAAATTTTGCGTCACTAATTATCTTTTTCATTTTTCTATGTTATCTAATTTTCGCATTGTGCCTTGTCAAAGTTGAAGTTTTTTTAGGTTTTTGAAAACAGTGGTGAAAATGAAAAAATATTTTTTTTTTTTTTTTAAGTAAATTTTTGTATTTTGCTAGCATAAAAGTAATATATTTTCAATGGAACCTTCAACTTCGGGTATTTGGAAACTCAAATGTGTATCTCAGTTAAATATTTTTGTTGTAGAAATATTTTTAATATTTTTTGGAAAATTGTTGTAAAAAACAATAATTTTCCACTTTATGTAAATAATGAACTAACATTAGTTGCCTTTTAGCCTCTTTAATGCCAATATTGGTGCTGAGGCTTTAAACTATTTTTTGTATTATAAATTTATTTAAAAGAAACAATAAAAAAAAAAAAAAAAAGTAGAAATTCAAATCCGGTTTGGGGAAGCTTGAGTAAAAAAATTTTTTTTGAATTTTCTATAATATGTCTACTTACAAATCATATAAAAACATTTTGCGGGTTTTTTGCGATAAGAAGGAAAAAAAATTGTTTTCTATTTCAACATCAAAGAAAAATTCGTGTATGCTTAGCAAGGCACTCACTGCATTAATCATGTACGTATGTTAGTGTGTACATATACATGTAGTTTTGAAGTAGTGAATGAAACCAGATCAAAAATACAGATCGAGTTCAGACAAAAAACCGGACTCATGCACTGTTACCTATTGGCCAGTTATCGGAGGAAGCACAGGAAGCTCGTAATAAAGATTTTAAATCATACAGAGAACATTTTTCATGGAAATGCAGTCGTTAAAGGTCCAATGAAGATATTTTCAATAAGCTCTGATCCTATTATTAGTAATATGAGCATACATTACAAAGAGAAAAGAGAAAATTAGCGTGTTACCACAGCAGGTATTGGACCTTCTATTATTACCTGAAATTTCTGAAGAAAATAATTCCGATGATATTTATTTTTGTGACAGCGAATATAAAGACTAGTAGTATTAAACATAAAATGTAAATTTATATTAATAAAAACTTTTTAATAAATAAAGATTAGTATGGCCTATTTCCGGGAAAATTTTGTATGGTGGCTATACGAAAGCATTTAACGATTTCGTTGAATTTTTATATGTTGAGTTACTAACCTAAGAAAATCAAATTGCCCAAATTTCATTCTTTTATCTTAAAAAATGGAGCTTCCAAAGCAATTTAAATATTCATACGAGCTAACAAACGAACGCCCCAGGGGCTGACGTTAAAAAAAAAAAAAAATTTTTTTCAAAAATGATTTTTTTCAGTAGTAATGGCCCACTTAATACTACGAAACGAAAAAACAAGTGCTATCTCTAACGCCTGAATTAAGAGCCGTTTTTAGCAATTTCAACCCAATGTGCATCGGGACGATTGGCTTGAAGTATATAAAAACGGATCCAAAAAGAAAACGGGAGCTGGAGTTGGTGGTGGTGGTGGCGTATTCGTACCTCTTCAGGCCAAAACTATTGGCAACAAAAAGAGTTGTAGAGTTTTTAAGTGATGCGAACACAGATAGAAAGACAGACAGACAGGAAATGAGTTACAGTTTTATTATATGTATCATTGAATGACGTGCTATAACCAGCCTTTATTATTGACTAAAGTGATCTTAGACTGTCGACTGGTAATCCTGGTTATCCTTTTTTCTCATCACGCAGTCTCTAGTAATTGCTAGCATCAGTTCTACGTTCAGGTCCCCTATGGCATCTACTTCTACCCGTGGTCCTACGTCTTATGCTAGCCAGTGCCGGACAATCACACACAATAATACTTAATACGTTACTGCATGTTTCGTTATTTCTGCTTTAATCGATGGCACGTTTAGATCTTTGTGAATGTAGGAGTTTTTTTAAATACCAAAAAGAAACTGTGATCAAACGTACAATCTCAGTTTGATCCCTTCGAATTTTTTCTAAGTTATAAGGTGGAGCAGTGCCCCAAAATTGAATTCCATAACAACTTATGGGTTTGCAACATAATAGTTTGCAATTTAAACTGAGGGTAGAGTGTCTACCAAAAAGCCAGTTTAGGTGGACTGCTTTATTTCCTAATGTCTTTTAACTTTAATCCTATATAACTTTTCTAAGTAGAGCGCCTACTTAGATGTATACCAAGGAATTCTGAAGGCTGTGAGATGATTTGGGTTTTTATGCGAATGGCGTTATCTCTAACCAGTGTGACCGTTCTGTGGATATGTTTTTGTTAAATTATTCTCTATTTCCCATTTCCTAAATCATTTTTCTTCAGTACCAAAATGCTTATTAACTGCTCAATCATGTTTAAGTATGTTTTTTCTGCTTCTTTTCATACATGTGTTAGAGACTAGAACATATTTTGTTTTTGCTCATTTATGAGTGAGAAGATTTATTTTTTTTCCTTTCTATTCAAAAGTGAATAAGTGAGAAAATATTTTGTTTTTCACGCAAGTGCTCATATATGAGAATTTACTATGTTGTTACAAAGCACATCTATAGTAATGTGCAACTACCGCCATATGCTGTAACAAAATGTTTTAGAAATCTCATTTATGAGAAATTTCATAAATGAACACTCATAAATGAAAACGTTCATAAATGAAAAAAAAATGTACAAACATTTATGTAAAAGAGCATTAATGAGCTAATTTATTACTTGTCGCATATGAATAATACGGATATTATAAAAAAAAAAAACAAATAGTTACACTGATTTATGTGTGATCGTAGGCAAAGCATTTTTTTTTATTCATTTGTGACCGTGAAAAAATTTATCAAATTTTTGATATCTCGTGTATGAGAAATATCATAATTGTTGAAATTTCAAGGATCATAAATGAAAAGTTCTAAATCTTGCATTTTTCTTAATTGAATACGTGGGCTTGTATTGTAATATCGCGACGCTACTTGTGGACTTTAGTGAATTGTGACAGCAAGGGGTGATATGAATTTCCCATAAAAACTACTTTATTACCAAAACATTGTCATTTATTCTATAAATATAACTTTCGCCAGAAAAATTAAAAAATTGAGCAAAGTGCATGCCATGCTACGGGAAAATTGTTGACCATTTCAGTACCCGGAACCATGATATAATAATAGAAGGTAATTCCATTCTCTCTTTTTGTCGCCATATTAACGTTCTGACGTTTGCGGGAATTATTTAAATTTGTGCTACCATATCACATACATTGTCAAATCCCATTTTGCGCTTTTTCCTTTATTTGAAAATTTAAAAATTAAAAAAAGAAACAAGCCTTAAATTTATGTGTTTAAATAAACAAACGAAAATTGTTTTCCATACGGTAGTAATAAACTTTTGCAAAAATTCACAAATAAGGTTTTTTAATTTCCCTATATCTGACAAAAGTGTCTAAGTTTCCGTTTTCTTATTAAGTACAACTTACCAAAGGCACCCCTGGTATGTTCATTAAAGAAAATATAACTGTTTAACTTAGAAGCGAAGGAGTATCAAGAAAAATTGACAATATCATAGGAACTTAAAATTAAAAAGTTTGGTTAATTTTATTATGAATGAGGGGGCTGCATGCAAAATTGCTTAAAAGTAAAAATGAAATATAACCCAAAAAATTCACATACAGAATTGGGTAATATTTTTTATAAAAAGTAACCCCAAAATATTGAGTGCTTTTCGTAATTTTTTAAAAATTTTCAAATGCACAATTATTCAAAACGTTTTAATGAAATATGGTGATACCATATTTGAGTGGTTTTATATTCACCCTTATTCTACTTGGCGATGGCTACATCGTAGTCACTTTTGACCGGACATCATTTTATACTGATGTCAACTTTAATTTGATTATAATTTTGTATTTCCTAATTCTCTTATGACGGCGTCGATGTCTTTTAAAAAAGTTTAATGTTTTGGAATGATTTCATATGCTTAATAAGAATCTCATTTAAGTTTTTTTCTATCACGTCGAGGTTTTCCATTTCTTTAACTAATTTTCCCTATTGGGACAAACTTGTTATTTAAATCTTTTCTATTTTAAATTTTATTGGCACTTCAGTCGTTTTTAAAAACCAAGGCGACGAAATCGCCGTCGGTACAAGAAATATTCAACGTCACATATTCTTACAAAATACCAAATAAAATTAAAAAGTCATCGATAAATGTTGATGTCGACAAAGGGAATCGTCGTATTATGTCGACAACGCCAAATGTAATAGGATTGATTATCGAGAAATTTATCAATAAGAGTGTAAATACAACGGTTTATGTCCTAAAAACGAGCTTAGTAGTTAATGTAGTTAATGTTAACATTAAAGATTTATTAGAATTAAAAAAAATATCAATGCACTTACTGTCAGTAAGTGCATTGCCAAATTTCCATATTTTCCAATTTTTTACGTTAATTATTCATTTGGCGATTTTTAATTTTCATTTTGTGGCGATTTTTCATAAGGTCAATAAGCATGCAGCTTAAATAAGATTGTAATATAATTTTTTTCTCAATATAAAATTGTACCTATAAAAGATTAAGGAAATCATAATCTACAACAAGATTTATTCCTCACAAGTTTCATTATTAAACCAAAGTACGTTTTTATTTTATGTTATTTAAGTAAATTACACACTTTTTTAAAATAATTTCCAAAATATTTTTTTTTTTTTTTCGTTTCTACTTGTGGCAACACTTTTTTTGCTGTTTACATAAAAACACACTTCAATAATTCCGGCGAACTTCAAACATTTTTGAAATGGAACTACCTTGTATTATTATATCATGCCCGGAACTGTAATTAATTCCAATTTATTGATTGCGAAAATCAAGTTTATTTATACTTAAAAATAATAAGCAAATAAGTATATTGCATTTTCAAAATAATAAAAAAATTATATTATTAAAAGCTCTACATTGACAGGCTGGGTATGTACGTGGAAACTGTATAATTCCCAATGATGGAGCAGCAGCTACTAAGAACCAGCATTCGTTACCCATCTACAAATATGTATATGATGGATATAAGCGAGTGTATGTGCACTGAGTAAATGTATTTTATTTAATGTTGACTGTAGTGGTATCTCCTGCTATGTTATTTACATTTCTGTCATTTTACCTTGTATGTGTGTGCATGCGTAATTGTGTGCGAGTATATGTATGTGTGCGAGTGCATATTTTTATATTAAAACCTCTGAGCTCATATCATAAATACAGTTCAATGTCGTTATGCACATAAGAATTTTTATTTATTTTTTGTTTTTTTTTTCTTTTTTGCTGTACATTTAACGGATGCCATAAATTGATTCAACCAGCAATCGACAACATATTCCATGTGGAAAATTAAAATGCCTCCCTGTATAAATATTATTTTATTTATTTTTTGGTTATGATATTTTCACTTGTTCTTTTCTCATGTGTCACTCACTGCTTTGTATTTTGCCTGCTGGCCTCTTATGATTATTGAACTTAATTTCGCAAACTCGTATATTTCATTTAGGTAAATAGAGAAATTTTATATTTAATACTTGGTTTTGCATATTTTCAAATTATGCAGTTTTGTCACCAGGTCTGTGGTATTTAAAATACATCTATACAGTTTAAAAAAGAAAACTATATATTGAAATAACCTACATACAATCTGAATATAAGTTCTTTGAATAAAACTGCTAAAAAAAATTTATTTAATAACAATATTATGATGTTGTCCACGAAACGCCTTCAAACTTCATAACAAGGTATGAAATTGAAGAGAAAAAATTTCCGGAGCAAGGAGAAAAAAGTCCCCCTTAGAAGAACTAATCCTGCCTAAGAAAAATTCATTTTTTTAAGTTTTCCCATACTTTTGTTTAACAAATGCAACTTTTATAGTCAGCGAATGTTCAAAAACCTAAACTTTTACCCAGAAGATTGTAAAATGCCATTTTCCCCCGCCCTCTTTTGTGGGCGGTGACAAACATATTATTTGCAAAAATACCCCCGGGGGTTCCAATTGTCACTGCAGGAATGGCAAATGCTTTGACGCGGTTCACTCGGTGAAAATAGGGGCACCAGACGCTAGGGTTCCTAGAGTCTAAATCTGGAAGAAAAGGTCTGCGATAAACATTGCGGGTCCTCTTCGAGGCCCGACCAGTGCCCAAAGGACTGGTACCACGGGAATCGGTGGCCCCACAGAGAGCCTATCCTCTCTGTTACCGGTTATTGGTGAGGTCCCCTTCGGGGGTACACGTGGTGGTTGCGGTTTAAGATAGATTTATGTAGGTAAGGTGCACGGTCGATCAAGTATGCTGTTGCACTCTCAACAGACGGAGTTTGGATAGTCTCCAAACCCCTAAGCAAGAGGTTATAATGTGGATCTAGGCTTGCCTTGGAAAGGCTTGCCATATTATATAAATTGCTACTCATTGTGACTGTATCACACACAAAAAGCGATTGGTGGCAATCGTAAAGTGTTGTTATACTACACAATGGGGGCGCTAGTCTACGCCTAAGTTTCACTCGGTGGTAAGACCACCGTGAGGTTAGGCCGACTAGGTAGGTACTCACGTTAATCTTGTTCCACAATTTTGTGGCTAAACAAATAAAGATTTTGTATTGTTATTTTTTTCTGTGAAATGCTATATTAACAGCGAATTATATTGATTTTTTGAAAAATTAAAAATTTTGTTTGAAATTAAAAAAATGATTTTTTTGTTCCATTTTTTGTCAAAAAAATGAAAAGGTTTTTGAGAGTGAATGCCATTGCGATCCTAAAAATATTATATATCGCTATACAATTTGCGATGTCTAGTTGAGATTTTTCCGCCATTTTTTCTGCGATTTTTTACAGATTTCTCCTTTTTTAACCGACTTCAAAAAAGAAGGAGGTTATCTATTCGTCTGAATGTTGCTTTTTTTATGTATGTAACCGCAGAACTCAGCCATTTCTGAACCGATTTTAAATTTTTTTCTTTATTTGAAAGTTTATGCTTTAAGGTTGGTTCCATTTTAAAATCAGTTCATTATATTGAAAATTAAAGGGTGTCCCCATACAACATACATGCTTTTTACGTGTATTAAGAACCGTAAAGGGCACCAAATTAAAATTTTAAAAAATTGTGTGTCGCTATAGCTCCCAACAGCAGAAATTAATAAAAAAATAAATTTAAAATTTAAAGGGTGTCCCCATAGGTGACGTAATTTGACCTATTTGAGCCTATCTTTTGAACCGGTATAGGCAAAACCTTGAAAATTTGACAGAATTTCGATTACTCTGACCGTTATAATAAAATGTATAAATATCCAAAATTTTAAAGGGTGCTCCAATAGTTCATTTAATTTGTTCATACTTTTGAACAGTTGTACAGACTGCTGAAATTTACAAAGAACCTGTATTGCTAAGTCCGCTATAACAAAAAGTGTAAAATTTTGAATTTGCAAATAAAAGGGTGTCCCAATAGTTAATGTAATTCTATGTTTGTGGCCAAACTTTTGAACTGTTATAGACAGACAGCTGAAATTTACAAGAAACCTGTATTGCAAAGTCCACTATAGCAAGTATACAATTTGAATTTAGAAACTAAAGGGTGTCCCCATAAATTATGTAATTTGATCTATATGGCCCTATCTTTTGAACCGTTAAACACAAACACTTGAAAATTAGGCAAAATATCCACTACTTTCTCTGGTATGATAACAAGTATAAATATTTGGAATTATAATGTAAAGGATGTCCCAATAGTTCATGTAATTTGATATATATGGTTAAACTTTTTAACCGCTATATACATATAGTTGAAATTTACAAAGAATATTTGTGACCAAAACCTCTATAACAACAGGTCTTTAATTTAAAATTGTAAATTAAAGGGTGTGCGAATAGGTGATGGTATTTGATCCATGTGACCCTATCTTTGAAATCAGACAGAGGCTTGAATGGTGTCCCCATAAAAGACGGATGCTGGTGAAAATAGCTTAAATTTAGGTAGATGCTTGACATTCACATAGTCTTTATATTTGTCCGCTAATTTTGGCGCATCTATTATTTGGTTTAAATCTAATTCTTACAGATTACTTCTTACATTTTTAGTTTATAACTGGCGAACTTCTATCTGTTTTGAAGCTACCCCCGGGGGTTCCAAATGTCACTGCAGTAATGGCAAATGCTTTGACGCGGTCCACTCGGGGAAAATAGGGGCACCAGACGCTAGGGTTCCTAGAGCCTGAATCTGGAAGAAAAGGTCTGTTGTTTTAATACGGGTCCTCTTCGAGGCCTGACCAGTGCCCAAAGGACTGGTACCACGGGAATCGGTAGCCCCACAGAGAGCCTATCCTCTCTGTGACCGGTTATTGGTGAGGTCCCCTTCGGGGGTACACGTGGTGGTTGTGGTTTAAGATCGATTAAAGTAGATGTGGTGCATGGTCGATCAAGTGTGCTGTTGCACTCTCAACAGACGGAGTTTGGATAGTCTCCAAACCCCTAAGCAAGAGGTTATAATGTGTATCTAGGCTTGCCTTGGAAAGGCTTGCCATATTATATAAATTGCTACTCATTGTGACTGTATCACACACAAATTGCGATTGGTGGCAATCGTAAAGTGTTGTTATACTACACAATGGGGGCGCTAGTCTACGCCTAAGTTTCACTCGGTGGTAAGACCACCGTGAGGTTAGGCCGAGTATGGCAGGTGCTCACGTTAATCTTGTTCCACAAAATCTGTTTTGAAGTCGGTTTTTTTTTGGAAAAATTATTTTTTGCTCATCTTGGATAGGTAGATACGAGTAAGACCTCTTTTTGTCGATCATAAAATGTTTTTGGTTTATAAGTTGTTTTAAATAAAGTTTATTGTTACTAAACTAAATATGTTATTATCTATTTGCATCTATACATATAATAAAATAGTAATTCACTTCCGTCTGTGTGTCTATCTGTTTGCTTTTCACTGACGTTCGCATCATGTAAAAACTACTGATTGGATTTTAACAAAGTTTTGTGAGGAGCTGCCTAAGTATCCTGGTCCCAATATAACATACTTTTTTCCGCAAAAATATTTTAGAAAGTAAGGAAAAAGCAGTGAAAGTACGCAGTTGAACTAACTGGATATGAATATCTTACTTTTTATAAAGTAAAAAAATACATAAACTGATACTTAGAATATCTTAAGGCGCAACTAAAAACGCCGATATTTCCACATATCACTAAATTGCCGGCAAAGTAAAATAATTAAAAATTGGCTATGCTAGCTTCAAACATATTCGCCTAAAGAATACCAGAAAAGCTTGCGAAGCTTTACTATCGCACTAACCATCTGTCTTATCTACTACTATGCCTTTCTAAAGGAAGTTACACACACTTCTCTTAAAAAAAATAAAAAATAAAATCGTAAGGGTATTTGGTGTAGATTGCTTTCAAAGCAAAATCGAACAAAATTTTGAAGTACGCTGACGAAGTGGCGGGCACATCTAGTATATAATAAAACTGTGATTTTCTGCCTGCCTACCTGTAAGTGTTTGCATCACGTAAAATCTACTGAATGAATTTTAATAAAATTTGAGTATCGCAGTTCAAATATTTTCTGTAAAAATATCTTATTACCAAGAAAGAGGGAGAACAAGTTGTGAAAGCATTTTTTATTTTTATTAAATTTTAGATTTTTATATTAAGCTTATGTTTCTTATAAAAAGTAATTGTATAAACCAATCTGAAGCACTATAAAATTAAGAGTCTTAAAGTGGATTACTGACGAAGTGGCGCGCACAGCTAGTTATGCATACATACTTTGTTGTCGAGCTGCGGCCTTAAATTTTTACATTTTACTTAAATTTAATTTTTGGCCTAACGTCCGGCTAGATGACAAAATCATATCAAAAAATTGTTTAATAAAGTAAATTAAAACTAAAGCCCTGCCACTATCAGCTTATCGATGATAAATCGACGATGAATATCCCAGTTGTAATTTCCCTAACAATCACATATTGCTGTTTTATTACAAGAAGGATTAAATATTTTTTTGTGTCTTTTCTTTAATGCTAAAACTCTGTTTTTTTCTTGTTTCTTATATTTTTCCTTGAATTTATCTTAAGAATTTCGGCAACGTACTCATACGAAATGTTTACTTTTAAACTTAGTAATACCAGCGACTATCAACTGAACATCAAGAGCAAAAGTAAGAGGCAACAGCAACATCGTGAATATGCAAACTTATGCCAAAAAAATTTAAATAAAAAAATACTGGTCCTAAAATTTTGTTAAAAAGTATGGGGCTAGAGAAACTTAAATGTAATTGTGATTATATGTGTGTGCATATATGTTAAAATATAGCAACGTTAGGTAACTGAATTGTTATATATCCTCTGCTGTGTTTCTTTTCAATTATTATATATGTATATAAATACTTACACAAACCAAGAAACAAACGAGTATATGAAAACGAATTTCTTGTTTTTTATACCCTACAGACAAAATTAAATTAGACCATGTTTTTACGCGTATTCCCAGACAGCTTTTGTTCTCAATTTATACTTTGTGCAATAAGTAAGGGTTCCAATTTTTAAAATATATTTATTAAATTCTGTCACATAAGATGTCAAAGGAAGGACGATGCCTGTTATATAATTGCTGATAAGTTGAAAACTTTTCGCCGGCAGAACATAATCATAATTAGATTACATTCGATGAGTAGCCACTTTTGTGGAACAAGATTAACCTGCCTACTCGGCCTAACCTCACGGTGGTCTTACCACCGAGTGAAACTTAGGCGTAGACTAGCGCCCCCATTGTGTAGTATAACAACACTTTACGATTGCCACCAATCGCAATTTGTGTGTGATACAGTCACAATGAGTAGCAATTTATATAATATGGCAAGCCTTTCCAAGGCAAGCCTAGATCCACATTATAACCTCTTGCTTAGGGGTTTGGAGACTATCCAAACTCCGTCTGTTGAGAGTGCAACAGCACACTTGATCGACCTTGCACCATACCTACATTAATCGATCTTAAACCACAACCACCACGTGTACCCGCGAAGGGGACCTCACCAATAACCGGTCACAGAGAGGATAGGCTCTCTGTGGGGCCACCGATTACCGTGGTACCAGTCCTTTGGGCACTGGTCGGGCATCGAAGAGGACCCGCGATTTTTATCACAGACCTTTTCTTCCAGATTTAGGCTCTAGGAACCCTAGCGTCTGGTGCCCCTATTTTTCCCGAGTGAACCGCGTCAAAGCATTTGCCATTCCTGCAGTGACAATTGGAACCCCCGGGGGGTTTTAGAAAGGGATAGTAGTAGATAAGACAGATGGTTAGTGCGATAGTAAAGCTTCGCAAGCGCTTCTGGTGTTCTTTAGGCAAATTATTTTACTTCGCCAGCGATTTAGTTCTATGTGGTAATACCGGCGTTTTTAGTTCCGCCTTAAGATATTTATTAACTTTATGTATTTTTTTACTTTATAAAAAGTAAAGTATTCATATCCGCTTAGTTCAACTGCGTACTTTTACTGCTTTCTACACTTTCTAAGCTATTTTTGAGGAAAAAAAAAGAAAAAAAAGTATCCTATATTGGAGCCAGGATACTTAGGTACCTCCTCACAAAATTTTGTTAAAATCCATCCAGTAGTTATTGCGTGATGCGAACGTCAATGAAAAGCAGACAGACAGACGGACGGACGGAAGTGATTTACTATTTTATTATATTATACCGAAACAGACCACTGACTTTACGAGCCCTTTACTCTCGACTGTAGTGATGTCAGGCAGACGACTAATGTATGGTGACATTTTTCCCCATTAATTATTAGCAATGGTAATTGCTAATATCTGCTTAAGGCTAAGGTCTTTACAGCAGCTCCATTTTAACATGTGACTGCTTGTAGTCCAAAGCCTGTTACAGTCTGCAAGTATCGTCTTACCTCGAATTTTATTTTGGTCAGATAATACTTGACAGTCCGTGATCTGCCACCAACGGAGTTGAGCACCCAGATTATATCCATGCTCATTCTTTTTTCTTCCTGCCTACTTATAGTAAAAAATTCCAGAGTATTTGGTGCGAATCTAACTTACAGCCTCTGACTGATAGACTAGCACACTACCTACTATGCCACCGATGCAGCCCCCTTAATCTCTACATTTTTACTTAATGGTATTTTTACTAATAATCAAAGACCATTATTTTTGTATATTTAAACAGTATTAGGCTTACACTTAAAATTTACCCAGATTGTATATTACAATACCTATTGTAACAACAAGTAAGGAAAATAAATAAAAATGAAAGTCTGTTCCCTAGATGTCACGTTTTTGAGGAATTTGGCATTCTCCTGTAAACGTTAGGAAAGACACTTGATATTTATACAGTGTATTTTGTGCTAAACTCTAGTGTAAAAAAAAATAATTAAAAATTAAAGAGTGCCCCATAAGGCTTGAAAAGAAATTAAAACTTGTACTTGTAAATTTGAAAACTTGTACTTGCATATTGAAGGTAGTACGGAACCCTATTTTGATGGGATGCTGACTCGTACTTGACTGATTTATTTATATTTTTGAAATAACCGTTGGTATCGAACTTTCAACTCCATCTTTATTAGATGACACAAAGATTTACCATTCAAAGTGTTGTAACGATATCCCAAAGTGATCGTGGAAATAGAGTATATTGCAGTTCTCGTAATACCCCATGTTTAGGATAATATGCAGCTGCATTCATAGTTATGGGAAATAAAATTAATAAAGAATCGGGATCTAGATGCTTTTGACATGAAAATGCGGTGTGATGTTCGATTGACTAAAAGTATTTTTCAAGTCACCCTTTATGCTCCGAATTTTTGAAAAGGGATCCTGCCATATGGCTTCATACAACCTTTATACCGATACTTGAGTATGACTCTTATGGGAATATGTGGGTACTACTGGAGCCAATTAAACTTATGCAAAAGAGGATAACAGAACAGTCTATTGACCCACTGGTTACCGTTACAATATGGGCTGTATTTTATAGCTACTGATACCTAAAATTTATTGTTTGCAAACGATCTTTAGTTCATGCAGACTGACCCTTTTATCACCCAACTCATTATTGAGTTTTTTCGTTCTTTAGCCTTTTAGTTTTTAAGAAACAATTTCCACTTTCTGTTCCCTTCACTCTAGTATAATTTTAATCAAATGTACACAAACATTGCTTCCTCCTTCCTCCTTTCCCTACTATACTCTAGAGGTCTGGTCAGAAGTTAGAGGTCCTCTCCCGAGTGCTAGCCCGATTATAAAAACTTGCTGAGTTAGGACCCAATTCGTTTTAATAAAACCTGAGTTTTTAAATGTGAAACAGACATAAACGGCATCGATAGTCGTCAGTCATTAGTCCATTATGGACCATGAGGAACAACATTCAGAAATACATTTCAAATGAGACCGGTGACTAAATTCTACTAGATTCTTTTGCAGATTATTTTTTTACTTTTACAAAAGTTATTGTCAAGTAAAAGCGATGAATGTGAACCACATCTAAACGTCAAGTTTTTTTCTGCATTTAATTTGACATTTCTCAATTTCAGAGTAACTCAATTTGAAACATGGACACAATCAGAACGATGGCAAGAAATGGCAAGAGTGGATGATCAATTTTCGAAGAAACTCATCTTCAGTGATGGATTCGTCAATAAGCAGAATTGCAGCATTTGGGCGAATGCTAATGCAAGAGTGATTGTCGAAAACCAATGCACCGACAAGGAGTCACTGTGTGGTGCGGTTTATGGGCTGGCGGCATCATCGGGCCGTATTGTTTCCAAAATAAGACCGGTCAGGCAGTTACTGTCCATGATGTTCGCTATCGTGAGATGATAACTATCTTTTTATAGCCCGAATTGAAAAATATGGATGTGGACGATATGCGGTTTTAACCGGACGGTGCCACTTGCCACACAGCTAACGAAACAATGGCTCTTTTCCGAGACAAATTCAATGTCCGTGTTATCTCACGTGGTGGCGATGTCAATTGGCCGCCAAGATCATGTGATTTGACACCGTTAGACTTCTTTCTTTGGGTATTATTTGAAAGAAAAGGTGTACGTCGATAAACCAGCAACAATTCAAGAGCTAAAGGATGAGATAATTCGGCACATTAACGGCATGGAACCTCAGTTATCCCTCAGCGTCATTATAAATTTGGAGCATCGGATGGAGGTGTGCCGCCAAGGTCGCGGCGGCCATTTGGCCGACATATTGTTCCATACATAATTGATACCAATGTTATCAAAATAAAAAGAATTTACAATAATTTCCTTAATAATTTGTGTTTTATTCAAAATAAATATCGGCCCTTAAAATTAAACCACCCCTTACAATCCACTCTACCTACTGTAGCGTGCTTCTTGAAAGGATTCTTGTAGTTTTTTTTTCAATTTTTCCACGTGTCCTTATTATTGTACTTTCAGGTATCTTATTCTACGTGTACATATTCATACATATATTTATGTCATTTAATTTATGTCCACTCTTTTTTCTGGTTGTTGTTTTTGTTCATACCGCTGTTACTGTTGCCGTTTTTTTTTTTTGTCATATTTGAAAATTGCTCATTTCATGAAAATGTGTCATGAACCATTTAAGCTCATTTTAGATGTAATTTAAAACGCTAAATTATGCTTATAGCCGGAAGTTGTCATATACTACCTAAGTGTTTCCTTTTCTCCTGATTGCTCGCTCTGACTGGCTTAAGCAAAACGAAGAAAGCGTTCAAAATAAATTGTAAAAAATATATTTTAAGGAAAAATAAAACGACTGGAAAAAAACACAAATGAGTAAGAAGAAAGAAAAAAAAATAACGAAATTCCATTAAAACTTGGCAACCGTTTTCCTACAACAACGAAAACACAGGAACATAAAAATCACATAAAAAAATATTAAATCCAAAAGTATGAAAAGTATTCGTAACGTAAATTTGCTAACAAATGCAGGAAAATAATACGAATGATGAGAGAAGAAAAAAAAACTGATAAAAATTCTAATAAATTTGTTAATTTTAAGCTGATTTTCACAAAAATCTGTTACAGTTGCAGTTGCAAATTTAACGCAGAAACCATCAGAAATTTATTTAATTTGGGAGGAAATTATTCACAGCAACAGTAAAGAGCAAAATATATGAAACTGCGAAAATTTATTTTGTATCTTTGTTTGAATAACTTTTATAACAAAACTTTTATATTTTTCATCTGATTTGGAGGATTAAAAGATCCTAAGATCAGAAGCATTCAAATTGACTTCAAAACTGACTAATACAGCGCAGTGATATTTTCCATATCGGTTGTTTTAAGGTTAGTTTGGTTTGGCAATTTATTGTGAATAGACTCACTCAGGCATTAAAATCATGGTTCAATTTAACAAACTTATAGGGCAATACGTGCATGGTATTCATAATCTTACATTGGAACGATTAATTCGAGAAACTATTAATGGTGTTCGTATACGTTTAGTTTAACGATAAAGCAAGCAAGCATGCTGACACACAGTGCGCACAGAACAAACTATTGATGATGTGCAGCGTAGGGTTAAGGATGATCAAAATGCTTCGCTTCGTCATCGTGCTTAAAAATCATAGCTAGTGTCCATGGAAACATTTGGCAAGAATGTTGAATATTGAAAGTTATGAAGTAAACTTTTGGTTACATGGTCATATTAATAAGCGGAATTGACGCATTTGGAGCAATGATAATACTGAACCCGGTGTTTGGTAAGCTTTATGGACTTTATGGTGGCATCAAAGGTCTATATGTCTTCACAAATAACTATGTTCAGAACGTTACAGTCAACTGTGAGCGTTATAGAAACATGCCTGATAACTTTTTTGTAACTCAATAGGAAGGCCTTAATATGGAAGACATAAGGATTCAGTAAGATATTGCACAGAACTTGCGACTCAAATAATTTCCTGAGGGAAATATATGGAGAAAGAATATTTTCAAGCATTGAACCTGTTTAAAAGCCACCGGTTTGATAGGCAGTCCAACGGTGTCAAATTACATGATCTTGGCGGCCAATTGACATCGGCACTACGTGAGAAAACACGCCCATTGAATTTGTCGCTCAATAGAGCCATTGCTTTGTTAGCTTTGTGCCAAGTGGCACCGTGCTATTCAAACCACATATCGTTTACATCCATATCTTCCAATTCGGGCCATAAGAAATTCTTTATCATCTTACGATAGCGAACACCATTCACAGTAACTGCCTGACCGGCCTCATTTTGGAAAAAATGATGCCGCCAGCCAACCCATAAACCGCAGCAAAGAGTCACTCTTTGTGGGTGCATTGGTTTTTCGAGACAATCACTCTTGGATTATCATTCGCCCAAATGCGGCAAGTCTGCTTATTGACGAATCCACTGAGGTGAAAATATGACTCATCACTGAAGATAATTTTCTTCGAAAATTGATCATTCGACATTGCCCTTTCTTGCCACCATTCTGACCATTGACGACGTTTAGAATGATCAAAAGGCAGTTGCACCTTGTAAGCGTGTAAATGCAAGTCTTTATGCATAATGTTCATCAACGACAAGCATTAAAGGTGCAATTGTTGGGCACGACGACAACTTGAGGTTTACGGCTCTTTAGCCACTCTATAGCGAACAGCAGCAATATTTATTGAAGTACAAGCTGTACGAACATTCACTGGTGTTTCGCATTTCCTATAGTATCGGTTTGCAAAATTTTTCCGATTGTACGCACATTTGCACGATTAAATTGACCGAAAATTCACGAAGTGTACGATATGCATTTTGATTTCAACGTCCATTTTCATAATAATTGTGTATCTTTCCATGGTTCAAATTGAGTTAGTCTCAAATTGAGAAATGCCCGATTAAATGCAGAAAAAAAATTGAAGTTTTTGTTTGGTTTACATTCAACATCGGCCCTTAAAATTTAACCACCCGATCAATGGCGTCCCCATCTAAGGGGTGTCCTCGTAAAGACTTGATATCGGTGCATATAACTTTAGCACCGTAATATACAGACGACGCAAATAACTACTTTGCCTTTACCCGAACTACGAACTCATAGTAAACTCCATCAGCAATGCACTTTGATTGCATATTTCTAAGGGTTAAATAGAAAAATAACAGCAAATGCTTAAACGCTCACTATCAATGGTCTTGCACTTTTACTGAAAATTAACTAAAAATTTTTTATGGAGTTACTTAAAACACACACTCATACACCTACTCTCTCACCTACTTACTTTTATTTCAAAATATAAACAATCCACAGCTTGAATTTGATTTTGCTGTGGTGACTGGATTAATATTAAAAAAAGCTAATTTGCTGTCAAAAATTTCTGTTGTTTTGAGTTGTGCAGAAAATTCCAATTAAAGCCACAAAAATACTACAACATGAAGAGGTAACTTCAGTGTTCATTATTATTATTATTACCTTCATATTACATGCTTGTAATAAAAACATACGACTACCCAGCAAAAAATATTGGAAGTGGTTCATAGCATCTCAATAGTTTCCAAGTAAATTTCAATGATAAAAAAGAAAGCCAAAAAGACAATGTGCGATAACATTCTAGTAATAGGGAGGAGGATACTAAATCAGACTTCTACTGATAATTATCAACCTTCTTACTTAAACTGAGGCTCACGAAATCTGTAAACATATAATAAAATAGAAACTCATTTCCTGTCTGTCTGTCTGTCTTTCAGTTTGTGTTCGCATCACGTAAAAACTACTAGATAGATTTTAACAAAACTTTGTGAGGAGGTATCTAAGTATACTGATTCCAATATAGAATACTTTTTTCTACCATATCTTATATCCAAGATATGGTAGAAAGCTGTGAAAGTACGCCGATTTTTTTACCTTTATATTTACTGCATACTTTAAGGCATCTTTGATTTTTTAAAGTGGGATATTTTAAACAAGGTTGAGCAACAGATGGCGCTGTTTTAAATAAAGACACTATAAATTGAAAGTGGGATATTTTAAATACGGCAACAGATGGAGCTGTCTTAAAATAATCACAAAATGAATTGAAAGTGGTATATCTTAAACACGATTGCGCAATAGATGGCGATGTTTTAAAATAATAAAAAAAATATGAATTATTTTTATTTGATTTGATTTATATTTGCACTTTGTGGAATTACATTGTTGTTAAAATATTTTAAACACCTTTTACAGAGATGTAGAATAATTATTAGAATTTTAGTATTTTATATAAATTTTAGAATTTTATCCAGAGATGGATAAAACGTTAGAGTCTTAAAATTTGGAGTGGATTACTTTCAAAGAAAACTCGAACAAAATATTGTCAGGACGCACACATCGTGTGTGGGCACAGCTAATATTAAATATCAATATATACTTTTTCGCATATTTCTCAATTTTACCAGTTTCATTTGCATTCGCTGAAGTATAATGAATAGTATACACAGTCGTAACTTCATAACAGAAATTTTTACGGACTAAATTAAAAATGTGGAGAGTTGGGACATCTGGTTTCAACAAGAGGTAATCGAAATACCTTTTCGACTGTCTTCGATAATTAGTAATTTTTTCTAATTGCTAGTATTAGTCTTAGGATTAGATACTCTATGGCATTATTATTTAACAATATGCGATATACCACCTCAGCCTCTTTCAAGTCCAGTTCTATAATCTTCTATGATTTTTAGATTTTTAGATGATACCTGAATTCTCTATGACACGTCATTAAAGCAGTTGTCGAACTTACGGTATTTTGATTATATCAAGCATTTTGCTGGACTTCGTGATGAGAGGTTATTGCCTCAGAATTGCCTTTGAGGATTAACCCACGTCAGTATTTAGCGTGCTGCTCTTACCTGGTGCTAGTCTTTCTATTGAATGAAATTTAGACCCTGCTGTACAATATGAATTTGAACAATTGCAACAGCACATTTGACCAACAGTGCACCATCCCTTTAAACATTGGTCCAAACTACATGCAGCAAGTGAACCCCGAAAGTGCTTCATCAGTAACCGGTCACAGAAATCGGCGGCTATCTGTGGATCTACCGGTTGCCGTGGTACCAGTTTTTAAGACACTGATCGGGCCTTGAATGATCTATATACACAGTGCTGTTCTTCCAGATTCAGGTTCCAGAAATCCCGACATGTGGTGCCCCCGTACACCCAGGAAGCACATCGTCAAAGCATTAGAAGGTTGGATATCAATGACAATTAGTGCCCCCGTGGGACTCAATAAGGAGAAAGGGACAAAGGAGTAGAGCTTGGAGAATCGAATGGAAGTGCTTCTGAACTCCACCGAAACCCAATACGTGTCGAAAATTTGGTTTTTCTGTACGTATTTCGAGTACGGGAAAAAATCATAAAGTCTTTCAGTAAGCCGTTTTAGAGGATTAACGAAGAAAAATTGAATGGAGGTCGGCCCAGACCATCGAAGTTTTTCTGGATTAAAATTTGTTTTTCAATGTGTAATTTGAGTATCGAAAAAAATATATTTTCGGTTATAATCGGGTGTTTCGGAGTCTATGTTAGCAACACTTACACTCGTAAAAAGCGTAGAAAAAATTTTTAAATTTAAACAGATCTCCTGTAAAATATACTTTTTTACCCTTAAGTCCTTTTCCGTTTGCATGATCACATGTCTAACTAGGACTATCCTACCGCCTATAACTCCCTGGCATCATGAGTAGGCTATAGACTCATGATATGGATATGTAGACCTTAGCCTTAAGCAAATTGTAGCAATTATTATTGTCATACCTTTCGGTGAAGACCGCCGTCACTGGCTGTTGGATTGGTATATTTGGCGAGCGCTTTCGATGTAAAGAGATACTTATCAAGCCGCGTTTAAAATTATCCCTAGACTCTGTGATGAAGAAGAATGCATCAGTTGTCGGTCTGATATCACTACTGTCGGCAGTTAAAAGGCTAACGACAGCACGAAATGAAAATAAGGTATTCATAAATTTCCAGTCGGATACCAGAATCCATTGAGGAATGAAGGAGTTCGAAAATGGACCCATTAAGTTAGTGGTTTACTTTGGTACCTCCCCTACAAAATAATAATAAATAATAACTAGCACACATGCCAGCGTGATTTTGATTTTGATGATGATTGTGATTTTTTTATTTGCCTTTATTTTTTGCTGGGTACATGAGAGCTTATTAGGGTGAAATAAAAGATTCCTAATAGAAATCGAGCCATAATTAAATTTACCCTTTACGCAAAACATATGTTGGCAAATATATAAAATTGTATGATTATTACAGGGTTTTTTTTTAATTTTGGATGGCTGGTTATAATAATTTCAACACATTTAATGATTTAATTAACGTGTTAGAGGGGATGGATTTAGAAAATCACTAAAACAAATTGGACATCTTTATTGGAGTTAATAATAAAGGGAAGAAACTAATGATTCTCTAAACAAAACACTATGGGCTGGCGCTTAGCTTGTATTTGAAGTAATTTTTCATGGCTCGCTCAGTAGCTTAAATGAACTTATAAGCTGTCCAACCGCCTCTAGCAATCCAGCTCGTTTAATTTATTATATGCCACAAGAGCAAATTCAGAACTAAGCCCAACACCATGTGTGACTTCAAGTGTGGTTTTGTTAAACCTGTTTACCATAAACAAACGCTAAGGAATCCTGTCAAAGGAAATGAAAGCAACAAGCAAAGACTACAATGAGGACAGCGACTAAGACTACGACAACATCAACCTTAACGAATTTGTAAGTGAGAAGAAAAAAAGCCAAGTTGTTTTAGTTTGTAGTTTATTCTAATTTCTATATTAAACAAGCCTATGTTCAAGCCAATTTGCTTTCAACTATTGTTCATTCAATCTACACGTATAATAGCGGTAATCCTTTAACATGATAAAAATTGGTGCAAATTTCAAAATAATTTCTCCCCATTCATTGGCGCAGAACTCAAACAGACATTCATACACTTATACATACATACAAATGTCTGTATGGATGTACATTCAATACATATCCACAGACAATTTTACATTAGTTGAAGACATACGACGACTGACTCATTAGTAGAAATTGTTTTCTGCTAACAGAGTTATTTAGACGCAGACATGAAAAGGAAAAATAATAATTAGATTCCAACAATTGTACACTCGTATGCTCAACAATATGGAAAAGCATTCGGAAGTTTCCCTAGATATTGTCACTTGTTCAGCCAGTAGTAGAAAATTTGTATTCCAATGGCATGTTTCTTTGGTTTTAAGTAACTAGGGGTGCTTGTTAGACCAAACATATCTGAGGTTGTATACAAATGTATGAAAGGAAATGTACGAATGGAGAGGAATGGATATTAAATTTAAATAAAACAATTCGTATTTTGGCTACTCGCAAAAAGGATTTTATTTATTTTTATTTTTATCAATGGGAATTGATTTGAATAAAATAATTTTGTCATCGTCATTACTAGTTTTTGATGATTCATTTTTTTACCGACTTCAAAAAAGAAGGAGGTTATCTATTCGTCTGAATGTTGCTTTTTTTTATGTATGTAACCGCAGAACTCAGCCATTTCTGAACCGATTTTAAAATTTGTTTCTTTATTTGAAAGGTTATGCTTTCAGGTTGGTCCTATTTTAAAAACAGTTCATTATATTAACAATTAAAGGGTGTCCCCATACAACATACATGTTTTTTACGTGTATTAAGAACCGTAAAGGACACCAAATTAAAATTTTAAAAAATTGCGTGTCGCTATAGCTCCCAACTGCAGAAATGAATAAAAAATAAATTTAAAATTTAAAGGGTGTCACCATAGGTAACGTAATTTGACCTTTTTGAGCCTATCTCTTGAACCGTTATAGGCAAAACCTTTACAGAGTGTCGATTACTATGACCGTTATAATAAAATGTATAAATATTCAAAATTTTAAAGGGTGCTCCAATAGTTCATTTAATTTGATGTATATGGCCAAACTTTTGAGCTTTTATAGACAGACAGCTGAAATTTACAATGAACCTGTATTACAAAGTCCACTATAGCAAGTATACAATTTGAATTTAGATATTAAAGGGTGTCCCCATAAATTATGTAATTTGATCTATATGGCCCTATCTTTTGAACCGTTAAACACAAACACTTGAAAATTAAGCAGAATTTCCACTACTTTCTCTGGTATGATAACAAGTATAAATATTTAGAATTATAATGTAAAGGGTATCCCAATAGTTCATGTAATTTGATATATATGGTTAAACTTTTTAACCGTTATAGACAGATAGTTGAAATTTAAACAGAATCTTTGTGGCCAAGTCCTCTATAACAACAGGTCTTAAATTTAAAATTGTAAATGAAAGGGTGTCCCAATAGGTGATGTTATTTGATCTATGTGACCCTATCTTTGAAACCGTTATAGACAGAGGCGTGAATGGTGTCCCCATAAAATACGGATGCTGGTAAAAATAGCTTAACTTTTGAACAGTAATAGGGAGAGGATTGACATTCACACAGTCTTTACTTTTTTCCGCTAATTTTGGCGCATTTATTATTTAGTTTAAACCTAATTCTTACAGATTACTTCTTACATTTTTAGTTTATAACTTGTGCCCTTCTATCTGTTTTGTAGGCGGTTTTTTTTGCAAAAATTATTTTTATATTAATCTATCTTCAATAATAATGAAGACTAGCTGAGCCCGCCAAGTCGTAGGTGTCCTGACAATATTTTGTTCGATTTTGCTTTGAAAGTAAGTCACACTAAATTTTAAATCTCTTACTTTTATAGGGCTTCAGTTATGTCTTATGTATTTACTTCATACAAAACGTACCCATCCCTGAGTAATTACTTAGAAACAAAAGATTCTAAAATTTATGGAAAATTTAAAAATTATTGTAGAGTTTTTTAAGTATAGTTCGAAGCTTCCCGCTGATAAAAATAAAAGGTGCTGCCAAGTTTGCAGTACCACTAAATCGGTAAAATTGCGTTCTATATCTACTTTTTCGATATTTTCTCTTGGGAGTAATATGTATATTTTGCGGGAAAAAGAATCCTATGTTTGAACCGAGATACCAAGTTCCCTCCTCACATTATTTTATTAAATTTCAGCCAATAGTTTTACAGACAGGCAGACAGACAAAAATTTCTGTTTTGTATTCGATTTCGATAACTATCTGCAGCAGCAACAAAATTTTACAAAAATATATCCTGTACAGAAATGTTCCTGTTATACATCCAACTCTATCTATAAATACATAAATTTGCAATCTAAGCCAATGGTATAGTTCAATCAACGAATCAGCTAAGTAGTACTGCTTTCCACTTTAATTGTTTTATTTTCATAGAATATGGCTTTAATAGTTAGGAGCCGCTTAAAATGCATACCGGTGTATTTGATTTCCTAGAATTAGGCTATTATTAGGTGATGTATTCGGAGAGCAGTGCATAAAGTGTCTTCAGGCAGTTTAAACTAAAGAACTGCAGGTGACTCTGTGGGCTAGTAGGTACAGTTCTAGTCTAACAGTCCGATGTTGTGGGTTCGATTCCCACCAAAGACTCTGGAATTTTTCACTACAAGTTGGCAGGAAGTTAACTGCGTTAGCGACAGGTCACGGACTCTTAAGTATTATCTGGCCAAGTATAAAATCGAGCTAAGACGATACTTGCAGACTGTACTTGGAAAAAGGATAACATAAATAAATCAGTCAAGTGCGAGATAGATTCACACACGTAGGGTTATAGCCTTATTTTCTGAAGCACAAATCACGAAGCTTGTAAGGCGCTCATTCTAGTATTTAATTGAATTAATATCTATTCATTGCATACGAGCAACGATGAGTGGACAATAATAAACAGCGAAAACCAGCGAACTAAACACACGATAAGTTTGCAGAGTTTCCATGAGCAAGTTTGAATAAGTATGAGTAAATGTTGAACATAATAACAATAAACTTGGGCAAGTTCAAGCATTTTTATGTTTTGATTGAAACACCAACACAAAAAACAAAAAACTACTAATGAAAGGAAAAGTCACTAAGCCTTATCTAAAACAAAAATGAGTTTTTCGAACATGAGACGAGTAAATTCGGCACTCACTATTAAAGAAAGATGGTTTTACACGGTCAGCTCATTGCATTTATAATACGAACAGAGGTTTGCTCACTTATAGTAGTATGGTGTGAGTTGGCATGTGTTCAGTGTGCTTATGAGCACAACCATTAGATGAGCTTGCTCATGTTTACTGGGAACGTTATAAGTGTACCTTTTGTTTATTATTAATGAATTTAAAATATTCGTGAAGTCAGCTATGTGGATTGTAGACCTATAAATTCGCTCACTTTCGCTTTCAATCTAGCCCAATTCTCTCGTATACTCGTACAGGTACACATTGTCTTAATGTATCAGTTCTTTTTTCTTCGCTAGTTATTACTTCAAATCAATATTGAGTCTGTCCAAAAATAAAATTTTGGCCACCACCATTATGTCCTAAAGACCCACTTTAGCCGTCTTAGGCAAACGATCTCTTAAAGAAACCCACTGTATTGATTCTTCTATGGTTTATGCTATATTGTGATTCATGTTTAGTTCTCAGTTCAGTTAAAAACGACACAAAACCTCGTTCGATATACGATGCAAAATTATTATCGCTTATGCTCAAATGTGAGCAATAGCAGCGACATATAATAGTGCGCGGTTAGCTCTTTTATATTCAAATATTCATGCAAAATGCGTGGTACCCGATACCCCTCGCCGCCATATGAATTATTATTCTCTAATCATCCCATTGCATAGATTTTTCTTGACACTATTTTTAAATGACGACTTCCATTGCGTGACTTGTACTAACGCTATAACAACGAAACCCAGTGAACCTCTTTTTAACCGACTTCAAAAAAGAAGGAGGTTATCTATTCGTCTGAATGTTGCTTTTTTTTTATGTATGTAACCGCAGAACTCAGCCATTTCTGAACCGATTTTAAAATTTTTTGCTTTATTTGAAAGGTTATGCTTCAAGGTTGGTCCCATTTTAAAAACAGTTCATTATATTAAAAATTAAAGGGTGTCCCCATACAACATACATGTTTTTTACGTGTATTAAGAACCGTAAAGGGCAGCAAATTAAAATTTTAAAAAACTGCGTGCCGCTATAGCTCCCAACAGCAGAAGTTAATAAAAAAATAAATTTAAAATTTAAAGGGTGTCCCCATAGGTGACATAATATGACCTATTTGGGTCTATCTTTTGAACCGTTATAGACTAAACCTTGAAAATTTAACAGAATGTCGACTACTAAGACCGTTATAATAAAATGTATAAATACTCAAAATTTTAAATTAAAGGGTGCTCCAATAGTTCATTTAATTTGATGTATATG
The DNA here is from genome assembly GCA_949628195.1 of Phasia obesa. Classification (NCBI taxonomy): domain Eukaryota; kingdom Metazoa; phylum Arthropoda; class Insecta; order Diptera; family Tachinidae; genus Phasia; species Phasia obesa. The sequence continues at coordinate 137,921,922 of OX451218.1, read as the reverse complement.
GCCATACTTTTGAATAGTTGTACACAGACCGCTGAAATTTACAAAGAACCTGTAGTGCTAAGTCAGCTATAACAAAAAGTATAAAATTTTGAATTTGGAACTTAAAGGGTGTCCCAATAGTTAATGTAATTCTATGTATGTGGCCAAACTTTTGAACTGTTAGAGACAGACAGCTGAAATTTACAAGGAACCTGTATTGCAAAGTCCACTATAGCAAGTATACAATATGAAGTTAGAAATTAAAGGGTGTCCCCATAAATAACGTAATTTGATCTATATGACCCTATATTTTGAACCGTTAAACACAAACACTTGAAAATTAGGCAGAATGTCCACTACTTTCTCTGGTATGATAACAAATATAAATATTTGGAATTATAATGTAAAGCGTGTCCCAATAGTTCATGTAATTTGATATATATGGTTAAACTTTTTAACCGTTATAGACAGATAGTTGAAATTTACAAAGAATCTTTGTGACCAAGTCCTCTATAACAACAGGTCTTTAATTTAATATTGTAAATTAAAGGGTGTCCGAATAGGTCATGTTATTTGATCTATGTGACCCTATCTTTGAAACCGTTATAGACAGAGGCTTGAATAGTGTCCCCATCAAATACGAATGCTGGTGAAAATAGCTTAACTTTTGAACAGTAATAGGGAGAGGCTTGACATTCACATAGTCTATACTTTCTTCCGCTAATTTTGGCGCATCTTTTATTTGGTTTAAATCTAATTCTTACAGATTACTTCTTACATTTTTAGTTTAGAATTGGTGCCTTCTATCTGTTTTGAAGTCGGTTTTTTTTTTGCAAGAATTATTGACTATTGGAATTGATGCTGCAGAGTCCCCATAGTATTTATCAAGGATTTATTTGGTTTCGGCGATGGTTTTGTTATATAAAACATAATGTTTAATAATTCTCATTCTCATTTTCTTCATCATCAAGGCTGTTTAATTTCAGTAGATGTCAAAAATGCATATACATAGATCAAAATTCCACAGTAGTGCAGTAATAATTAATAGTCAACGAGAACAGTGTTGTATTCGAAATTACTACGCGGGAAATACAAAAGTCAAGGGGCTATCAAACTCCCCTCGTATCTTTGATTTATAAGTTGAATTAAAATGAGAATATCAATATTATTTTTTCTTAAACACTCCACCAATCACTGCTCCCATCGGTATTTCATCTACAGTTAGTACACCTCCATTATATGTGTGCATATGTTTAAGTTTATAACGATTATGTGAATATCTCTCTCTCTCTCCCCAAACATGTTGTAATAGATTAACGTAGCAGCAATAATAAGATTTATTGGTGTGAAATTTTATCAGTGACATCAGGTGATTATTGTTAAACTCGCACATTTGCTTCTTGAACGTCAGTTACATTTCCCATTTACAAACGTAAATACACATATACTTGTACATACATACCCACATACATTCGTTTAAACAAGAAATTTTATAACAAGAGACATTTTACAATGACACAACGTACTCTGTCGCATACAAATTTTAGAATGTTTAAATTTCTCATCGTTAACCATTAACTATTCCTTATTATTCCCTTATATAAGAGATGGTGGCAAAGGAAATATTAAATCCATTTGTAATAAATTTTTATTACAACAAAAACAACTTTAGTTTTGTTAATGAATTTTCCAATGGGTCACACGATTACTTGTATGAAAGAAATGATCTGATAAAGAGAAGTGATGCTGGGGTTGGCTCTTAAAGATAATTCAGGTAATTTTTAAGCTTCCGCACCCAAACAGAGCTAACGTGACACTACCAATATTGTTACCATGACTGTCCGTCTGTCACGATAATATTGGTGTGGTTCAATTATGTATGGAACAAAATATCGGCCAAATGGCAGGCGCGACCTCGTCGGCATACTTCCATCCGATGCTCCAAATTTTCGATGACTCTGAGACACAATTGAGGTTATATGACGTTAATGTGCCGAATTATCTCATCCTTTAGCTTTTACCCCCGGGGGTTCCTAATCTCTCACTGCAGGAGATGGCCAATGCTTTGACGTGGTTCACTCGGGGAAAATAGGGGCACCAGACGCTAGGGTTCCTAGAACCTAAATCTGAAAGAAACGGTCTGTTGTTATAATGCACGGGTCCTCTTCGAGGCCCGACCAGTACCCAAAGGCCTGGTACCACGGGAAGCGGTAGCCCCACAGAGAGCCTATACTCTCTATGACCGGTTGTTGGTGAGGTCACCTTCGGGGGTACACGTGGTGGTTGTGGTTTAAGATCGTTTTATGTAGGTAAGGTGCAAGGTCGATCAAGTGTGCTGTTGCACTCTCAACAGACGGAGTTTGGATAGTCTCCAAACCCCTAAGCAAGAGGTTATAATGTGAATATTATATAAATTGCTACTCATTGTGACTGTATCACACACAAAAAGCAATTGGTGGCAATCGTAAAGTGTTGTTATACACAATGGGGCGCTAATCTACGCCTAAGTTTCATTCGGTGGTAAGACCACCGTGAGGTTTGGCCGAGTAGGCAGGTACTCACGTTAATCTTGTTCTACAAAATCCTTTAGCTCTTACCCCCGGGGGTTCCAATTCTCAATGCAGGAGATGGCAAATGCTTTGACGCGGTTCACTCGGGGAAAATAGTGGCACCAGACGCTAGGGTTCCTAGAACCTAAATCTGAAAGAAACGGTCTGTTGTTTTAATGCACGGGTCCTCTTCGACAAGTGCCCAAAGGCCTGGTACCTCGGCAAGAGTGATTGTCGAAAAACCGATGCACACGCAAAGAGGGACTGTTTGGTGTGGTTTATGTGCTGGTGGCATCATCGGGCCGTATTTTTTTCCAAAATGAGGCAGTTACTGTGGATGGTGTTCGCTATCGTAAGATGATAAGGACCTTTTTATGGCCCGAATTGGAAGATATGGATGTGAACGATATGTGGTTTCAACAGGACGGTGCCACTTACCACACATCTAACGAAACAATGGCTCTTTTGCGCGACAAATTCAAAGACCGTGTTATCTCACGTGGTGGCGATGTCAATTGGCCGCCAAGATCATGTGATTTTACACCGTTAGCCTTCTTTCTTTGGGTATTATTTGAAAGAAAAGGTGTACGTCAATAAGCAACAATTCAAGAGCTAAAAAATGAGATAATTCGGCACATTAACGGCATAGAACCTCAATTATGTCTCACCGTTACCGAAAATTTGGAAAATTGTATGGAGATGTGCCGCCGAGTTCGCGGCAGCCATTTGGCCGAAATTTTGTTCTATATATAATTGAACTATACCAATATTATCAAAATAAAAAGAAATGACAATAATTTCCTAAATAATTTGTGTTTTATGCAAAATAACCATCTTAACCTTAAAATTTAATCAGTCTTTAATATTTTAATTAGTGCTTTTGGCGTCTGCCATACATTTAACCAACAACAAAATGCATGTAGGTGGTTTTTTTGGTGTTGTATTTGTAGTCGTGGCGATGCCACCATACATATATACTAGATTCGCCTTGCTTTAAATAATATAAACTCAAATTCCTAGTTGCCAGACAAATTTGTTAAATTCGAAGAAAATTCGTTACAGTTGAGTATATATGCATGTATGTAGTCAACAATTTTACCAAGACACATCTGTCCACATAAAAATAAATAATTTAGTTTCATATTGACAAAACTTGCAATTAAAACTAGCAGCTAAAACTCATTTATTGCACCAACTTTACTCAGAGTTAGAAAGCCACAATAACCAATTGGCATAAAGTTATATTGATCGATCTGTGTAACCATGCTAAGAAGCTTTTACACATCCTTCACAGGGTTGCTTGAATCAATAAAGGGGTCATGCAAATATTCTTGTTTAACTTCTAAGAGTTTAGAGTTTAATTAAATAAGGTACAAGGAGACATACATACATATTGCCAATTTCATATTTTTTTCTACGACTCACAGAAAGTCAAGTACTAAACAACTGTGGTGTATACCAGCATTAGTATACACAGTTCTATGGAAAAGATATTCTAATAATTCCAAGTCAAACTTTAATTTCCCTATAAAATGAAAAATGCTTCAAAATATGTCACATAATTCATGAAACATGTTTTTGTATGTCAAAACTCTTAAACATTTATTTGACATAGAAGTACCACTTACACTAATGTACAGGCATAAAAACACACATACAGACATACATGCACGCTTTCAATAAAAATTTAGTAAAATGAAATTAGTTGATGCAACTACAAGTACTACTCACATACATATGATGCATATGTATGAATGATCCCATAAGCCAACCACCCCTAGCACTATTGAACTTTGTACTATTTCGTAAATGAAGCAATATTTTTGTAAAATTAATGGCAACCTGCAACTGCGATGACTTCAAATATGATGAATATGTATGTAAATATTTCAAAATAAAGTATTGATTTATATGCCAAATGTGCCTGGCAGCCAGCATTTATTCCAATACACGCACTTTTACATCAGACTAGTTGCACTGTTTTGCAGTATACAATTGCAGAGGAGAAACAGGGCATGAAAGGTAAATAATTTAGTTGGAAAAATAATTGAAAAAGAAAAATGTTTAAATGAATGAATATGTCAGATAACAATCAGATAACATACAATTCCAATTGGTAGTTTGTTATAAATATTCTGAAAGTCAATGATAGTATACACACATCAATTTTGAATACACGTATACTCGTATATTCAAAGTTTTTGAAATTTGGCACACAGCCTTTTATTACCTCAATTAAGAATAAAATAAAGTTTCGTCAAAATTTGCCACGCCCACTACCCACCGCTCACAGAACTCAAAATTTATTTTTGGTCCAAAGTTTTTGAAATTTGACACAGAGCCTTTTAATTGAGATTAAGAATAAAATAAAGTTTCATCAAAATTGGCTACATCCACTACTCACCGCCCATATAACCCATATTATATTTTTTCCCACAACTTTTTGTTTCTTTACCAAAACTAATTATTTTATAAATAAATTTCAATACATGCATTTAAATATAGACTTTTATTCATCATCTATCATTTCATCAAGTTCCAGAACCTGTTAACGGGGTTGACATCTAATGCTACTTATAAAAGAATATGAGGATACTAGAAGTCGATGAAAAAAATCTGTATTTGTTGCAACGCTATCACACTTTCTGGAGAACCTTAATCTATAATAATCTTTATTTCTGGCTTCTTCAGTAAGCATTCCAATAGGAAGTATTGTGTACTGTTACTGGGATATAATACCAACTATATTTTTCAACAAAAAGTTTTGCTGTATCTTGAGCAAAATTCTTAAACTTCAAGGATTTAACTTTTTTGCCACAAGTTATTAATTGTAGTATAATGCCAAATCGATTAATTAGTTGCTCCACTACACCAGTCACATCGCCAACAAGTGCGGGGTTAAAAAAGAAACGCCTGGACGTATTTCCATCGTTAATAGACCCAGTTCGTTGGTGAACTGCATCCACTCGTATACCCAGCTATTCCTTTAAGGCCTTCTGAATTCGAAGTTTATTTTCCAGTTTTATACTTTTGGGTTCGTCCTTGAGCGCTGGCCATCTTTCAAATGGTTTGTTGTAGGCAATATGAAGTACGAACTCCATAAATTTTAAATTTTATAAAATTTTTTTACCAGTGGGTATCCTCTGGATCAATTGGCTACCTATATGTGTATTGCTCTCTATAAAGGCCTTTATAAATAAAAGCAGAAAACCCCTACCAACCTAAAAACAAACAAAAGTACCCCTCGCAGGGAGTTATTGACCCCCGAGATCTGTATGCACTCCTTGCGATCTACCTGTTGCGGTCTAATATTTATTTGACAAAAAAAAGCAAAAAAGAATCATTAAGCCGAAAAAAAATTACAAAAAAACGTGAAAAAAATATAGGTGGGCGAGGTTTTTGGCCTTCATCCTCCAAAGCAATGTTGCTGAATTGCAATCCCAAAATTTTCAAAACTATGCCTGACAGATTGGTGTGCTTAAATATTTTGTATCTCTTCTGGTGCTTTGGCAAATGACATTTCAACCCGAACACGGACAGACGGACAGACGGGCAGACGGACATCGCTTAATCAACTTCTCTATGTATAAGGATCCAGAATATATATACTTTATGGGGTCGGAAATGAATATTGTAGAAATTACACCCGGAATGAGAAACTTATATATACCCTTTCCACCTGTGGTGAAGGGTATAAAAAATAAATATATTTAATGAGTCCAGCCAATGCTGGACAAAAATAATGTTTGTTTCACGGTTGTTGCAATCATTTGTGGATCATCCCTCTGATGTATGGCCACGAAAAGCAGCATCTCTTCTTTTTAGACGAATGTAACCAGGTTTACTGCATGTTTCGCTATTTCTGCTTTGACTGATGGCATGTTTACGTAGAATCTTATTTTGGCGCCTTTGAATTTCTTCTACATTGCTAGCTGAGGCAGTGCCCCATAATTGAATGCCGTAACACCAAATTGGTTTGAGGATCGACTTGTACAGAAGAAGTTTACAATCTACAATCTGCAAATAAACAAATTTAGTTGTACTACTTTTAATTTCATTTGAAATCCATGTGGCTTTTCCAAGTTAGACGCCGGTCAAGACGACTGCAAGCGGCGGTATCATTTGGTTATTTTTCCGAATAGGAGGAGCATTAGTCTCTAATCAGTGTGAATGTTATATGAGTGCATTTTTATTCATTTCATTCATTTAGAACATTTAAATCGGTAAAATTGCATAGTTTTAGCTTTTTCTCTATTTTTTCTGGGACCTGGAATATTTTTGAAAAAAAAAGCATCCTATATTTGAACCGAAATACCAAGGTAACTCCTTACAAAATCTTTTTAAAATCCATATACAAAGTAGTTTTTACGTGATGCGAACTCACACAAAAGTTCTAAAAATTGATGATATTTGTATTCCATTTCGTTTATTATCTGCACCAGCAACATAATTTTCCAAAAATATTTCATGTACAGAAATGATCCTGTTACAGTTTTATTATACGAGTATGTTAATGTAGATAAAGCATTATTATTAAGTAATAGGTAGTAGTTCTTAGAGCTGCTAACAAAGGGATATTTTATACAGACTTATGTTCACCAAACTGGTACAATGCAATGGAGCATTAAAAGCGACATTCGCACGAACAGTTACACTCATTCATGTGAGATCGTAGGCAGAGCATTTTTGTTGTTCGTTTATTACTGTGAAATAGTAATTTATGAGAATTATCATAAATTTTGAAATTTAAACTCTCATAAATGAGAAAAATTAAAAAAAAATGGAATGAAAAAATTAAAAATGCTGAACCCTGATTTAAAGCTTCACTAAAATTATTAAATAATTTTCAATTATTTAATATAAAATTTTAAACATGGAAAACTGGATATTTATTATTTTTATTTTTTATTATGCCAGTTACATTTTGTTTAAACGCATACCTTATGTGTGTGTAAATTTTTGTTATTTCCATATTTATGTAAAAACAAAAATGTCTATTAATAACAGCCAGCAGACTTATATACTAACAGGCCATTATATAAAGGATGTTATTGTAGCTTATCCGTTCTTCCAATAGTTATAAATAGAGAGAGTTCTACGGTGGACATAATCGCCCTTTCAAGCGTGGTATTCAACGAATTATTGATAAATTTCATAGCATGTATTCACTATATGTCATCAAAACAACATCGCTTTTGTAATTTAAAGTGATAACACTGATTTGTCAATACGCCCCCGTTCTCAGTAACTTGAGCTTTGTCCGAAAATAAAATGGAAAAATTTTGCTTAGATTTCATGGTTTACACATCATTTTGCTCAATTTGATTTATATGAAATGAAATTCAAGACAGTTAAATGAGACGACAGCCTAATATCTACAAAAGTTTACTGTTTAGTGCGGATTGTCAGTCAAAGGCATCATCGGTTTATATTTATTTTGAAATAAGGTGGGAGCTGCTTTTACAGTGAATGGTATACGTTATTAATTCTTCAAAAATCAATGACATAAACATCTACATCTTGTGTGGTTTCCACATGATGGAGATACGATTCAAACATCTTATAAAACCTGTGAATTATGGTAAAAATGTAAAATTTTACAAAATAACCCGCCTCTAAAATCGTGAGACTTGGCAACTCTTAATCATTATTTTTGGGGATACATTAATACCATGTGTTATTCTGACAACCCAACTCTTAGGAAATTGAAGGTCATCATAAAAATAAATAGTACAAGCCAGTCGCTTAAAATTTAACCTTTTTTTATTGACGTTTAAACAGTGTAAATGATGTTAACGTACCTATGACTCTGAAATTACTGATTATGGGTGAAAAAAATTTTTTTATTTTTTCCTGTATTCAAATTACACACTGATAAACTAATTATTCGACCTCAGAAACACTTGAAAGGGTGTCTGGCACCAATCCCATTTAATTATGTAGTAAATTTTGACCCTATTTAAAAAAAAATTTGGTCTACTTACCCTTTCTCAGTACGTGGTCACATATGATGTCTCCCAGTTGTAACTATACGAGTACTTCTACACACAACTTCAGTGTATGAGTAAAGTATCAATTATCCTTCAAAATTTTTGTCTAACTAAATAAATAAATAAATAATAAATGTGACTGACTGACCGAATGACTGTAAGTTAAATTGTTTGCTTAAAATGCTAAATGTCAATTTATATCATTTCACAATTAATGTTAGTGCAAGTATGCAATCATGTATGTACTCGTATGTGTTTGTATGTCATGTAATGAACAAAATAACATCAAATATTATAGGCGTTAAATAAATTTCAAGTGAACGATGATGTTGTTGTGGATTGTGGATGTTGACAGCTGTTGCTACAGATGCCACTGTCACTTACCACTCTCGTAATTACAATTGATTTTATGGACATGTTTCATTGCATCATATAAATTATGATGAGAGACTTGTTATTGTTGTTGCAATGCAATTACAAATGTTTATTGCAAAAGCAATGAACTTTGCCATACTAAATATAATGTAAAGAAAAATAATAAATATATATTTATAACAAAAAATTGTTCGATAAACGTGTTACTAAAGCCCATCAATGACCGACCGCACAGGTAAAAGGTAAAATTATATAAACTGATAACCTTATTATCAAACATGTTTGAGAAGCTCGTTACAACCTAGCTGACGCTAATTTTGATCGAGAAAGGGTATATTCTAAAACGCTTAATCATATTCATATAACTATGGCACAAACACATACAAACATATATTAGAAAATTTAGTAAAATTCAGCGCACTGTGGTACATATTTGCAGAAGGGGACAAAAAAATATTTTTTTAGAGTTACTGATTTTTAAGTTATTTTACTAGTTTTGAAGTAAATACCAGTGAACCTCGTGAGCCAAAAAATTACAACTCTTTTTAGCGAACAGGGTGACCCAAAAGTGACTTTCTCTCTTTTTTACTTAAATTTAAACACTTCTTGGTAATTTTTAAATTACTATAACTTCTTTGATTTTAAAGATTTTAAAGCAAAATAATTTGTTTATAATTATACAGTGCAACACGGAAAAAAAATAACCATATACGGACACCACTACGTGATAAAAGACCAAAAAAAAAAGACCCCTGTCTCCCAGTTTTGCCCAAAGACCTCCAGGTTTTTTTTTATGGGCCCTCAAAGATGTGGGGCCTTAATGTCATTTTTGCAAAAAAATGATCATTTATTCAAGCTCATATTTTGCAAACCGTTTGGAATTTTGATATACTCTCTGAGGCAAAGTTGTAGCTCTTGTCATAAAGAACAAAAATTGTAAACATATAAAATCAAAAAAACTTCATCTTCAAGGTCAAAATCGCAAAAAACTTTAAAAAATTCAATTTTTTTACCCATTTTCCCCTGTTCAGGTCCATAGGTAGCAAACTGTTCAAAATTTAAGGAAACAATCAACTACAAAAATGAACCTTAGATCTCAATAAACAACTTCCTGGAACAGATGAACTTCCTAGGAATGATTCTTAACACCGTTTAGGTAGCGCTTAGGTAGCCGCAAAAGTGCGATTTGCAAGTCCAGGGCCATCAACATTATAAACACAAAAGTTTTAAAATTTTTTTTCTGCACAGATTTTCTTTGTTCTTTTTTGCAGTATTTTGGCCTTCCTACCGCAAATCTAAAGACAAAAATATCTTATCATATTGTCTTCTGTTACTTTGGCGGATCCAAATGTAAAAATTCTAATCCAATCAAAATTTAAGGATTTTCGATCGTCTTCTCGAGAAATGATCTACAAATGCAACGTTTCTCAAGACTCAATAAAGAGAAGTTAAGCTTAAGTTGCCCGAAAACTTCCACAAGATTTTAAAAAGTTATTTAACTGGTCGAAAGTTTAAACTACAAGAATGGGATATTTTAACCTCGCCTCAAGGTGGTGTCTTGGGACCCACTGTCTTAAACTTTTAACACACCAACTAGTGTTTACATCCACATATCGACATTTGCTGACGATGCAGCTTTTTATAGCATTCATGGTAGCCCGCAGTCAAATCCTAATATTTTTACACGATCACATATTGGATGTGGAAAATGGTTGAAGATTTAGAGAATATTAGGAAGAAAAATGTACTCATCTAACATTTGCACACATACGTTATGCGAATAAACATTACCTTGAATAATATCTCAGCCCTGAGAGGTAAGATACCTTAGTATATATCGAAATCGGCGCTTGATTTAAAAAAAAAAACATATAAAACAAATTTGACACACATTGGTATATTAATTTTGATTTTATACGTAATAAAGTAAATGCATTATTTTACATTTCCCATGCAATTTTCCACAACTCTGGCCGACAAATTAGACTGCATTTGACCAATGGCATGAGTTTTAATTTTAGTTTTTAAAATTTTCTTTAAAGATAACACTACCTACGAAGATTTTCACTTGCCTACCAAATACACAGAGAGTATTTGCGAGAATCGTACCCACAACTACCATACTGATGGACTAGCGCACTATCAGTCAGTTAATCAAGGCACACAAGTAATGTTGGCTTAGGGGCCTGCTGCAGTTTATTCGAACTGTGACTTTAAAAAATCCCACAAGAAAAGAGCTAACGAGATGGGCAGTACCCATCGCCTCCATGTGAGAATACACCATGCACTCAAATCACGTTCAATGTGGCATGAGGTGTGTTGCATGTGTGTTCAAGATTTTCGACAGTATCTAGCAGTGTTAGCCCTAAATGCCGGTGTTCCACTGGCTGTAATACTAGTGTAGACCAGCACCCCCATGGCACACTATACAATAAGAGTGATATAAACATAAAATTGCACAACTCACAATACAAGCGCTAATGAGTAGCAATGATAAAATATGGCAAATCTGGACCCATGCTCTTACCCCTGGTTTAGGGCTTTGGAGACCATCCAACTCCTTCTGTTAAGAGTGCAACAGCACACTTTAGTAACCATGTCCCATCTCTGCAAGTATTATGCCAAACCACAGCCATTACGTGTAGCCTGGAGGGACCTCAGCTGTTCTCTGTGATGCTACCGGTTCCGGTGGTACTAGTTGTTTAGACATTGGTCTTGCTTCGAAAAGACCCTGCATTACACAGAGCTGTTCTTCAAGATTCATTTCCCCAGAAACACTGCATCAAATCTTTGAGAATGTAACACACTGATAATTAGTGTTCCCTGGATAAGAGGTGTTTGTCACGTAGCTACTATGTGATGAAACCGTTGATGTCATATCTTCTAAGTCAGGCCAAGGAATTTGGTAATTATCAATCTATAGCTCTTGTCGTTGGTGGTAATGGCTGTTATGAGGCCCAACGTCGTTCTCAATGAGTTATTTAATCCCAACAGTTAATTTTACGGAATGCTTTGGATGCTCTTCGATTGCATAAGGTAACGTCCCAAATACGAAAAAAAATTTTTGTTGAGGTACCCATTCATCCAAAAAAGGGCCTTATCACTGAAAATAATTTTTCGATGCACTTAATTAAATCAAAAATTTCATAAAACAAATTTATTATTTGCACGTATTGTTGAATCCTAACAACTGTCAAAGCTCGAAAGTTCCTCTTGCAAGGCCCTCGACATGTTTAAGTACTTTTTTTATAATATGTGGCGTATTTTAAAAACCTCCATCGTTGGTCAATATATTGCAATCCCGGAAGGAGTCAAGTTCAATGTTGCTATTATCGAGTTAAGAAAATAAAAATAATACCTCTTAACATTAACTTAATCTCGCTTAACCTCTCCCAGCTTCATATACATTTCTTATAACTGTCCGACCTATTCAGCTCTTCAATATTTAATAGCAGAATACTTTTTAAAGGTTACTCAACACTGTATAAAATTCAATCATTCACAGAAACCTGATAACTACTTTACATATGAACTTAAGAATCTGCAATATAATTTACCTCAAACAAATACAACAACTACAATTGAAGGCTTATTAAATTTTAAATGCAATTAATGACAAGTCGATTAACCTTAAGATATACATATGTGTGTGTGTGTGTGGGTAATTACGGAACACAAAAGGCAGTTGCAATTAAGTAAACAATAATAGTTTTGGATCATTTTCATACTAACAAAAATATTAATAAAAAAAAATAGAACTAAAAAAATGGAATAAAAAAAATTTTTCGGAGCTACAGTAAGACACTTTTTTTTAATCATATCCACTGTGCAAGCATTAGGTTATCATTGAAATTATCAATTTTCTAATATCAACGCTGTTGTTACCGTCCCTCTCTTAGCAAACTTATGATGATAGGTATAGTTCATGTGAATAATACATATCGTTAGCTAAAATGCAAAAAGGCGTAACTAACATAAAATTCAAAATCAACTTTTGGATTGATTACACAGTGCAACACGGAAAAAACAACCATATACGGACACCACTACGTGATAAAAGACCAACAAAAAAAAGACCCCTGTCTCCCAGTTTTGCTCAAAGTCCTCCAGTTTTTTGTTTATGGGCCCTCAAAGATGTGGGGCCTCGATGTAATTTTTGCAAAAAAATGATCATTTACTCAAGCTCATATTTTGCAAACCGTTTGGAATTTTGATATACTCTCTGAGGCAAAGTTGTAGCTCTTGTCATAAAGAACACAAATTGTGAACATATAAAATCAAAAAAAAAACTTCATCTTCAAGGTCAAAATCGCAAAAAAAACTTTAAAAAATTAAATTTTTTTTACCTTTTTTCCCCTGTTCAGGTCCATAGGTCGCAAACCGTTCAAAATTCAAGGAAACAATCAACTAAAAAAATGAACCTAAGATCTCAATAAACAACTTTCTAGAACATATGAACTTCCTAGGAATGATTCTTAACACCATTTAGGTAGCGCTTACGTAGCCGGGAAATTTTCCACTTTTGCGATTTTGACCTTGAACATGAACTTTTTTTGATTTTATATGTTCATAATTTTTGTTCTTTATGACAAGAGCTACAACTTTGCCTCAGAGAATATATCAAAATTCCAAACGGTTTGCAAAATATGAGCTTGAGTAAATGATAATTTTTTTGCAAAAATGACATCGAGGCCCCACATCTTTGAGGGCCCATAAAAAAAAACCTGGAGGACATTGGGCAAAACTGGGAGACAGGGGTCTTTTTTTTTGGTCTTTTATGACGTAGTGGTGTCCGTATATGGTTATTTTGCCATGACTTAAAAAATTACACAGTGTGTTATTTATTCTGAAAGTCATAAAAACTACATGTCTTGACAAAATTTGACACTGCTGCGATCATATTGTTTATTAACGAAAAACGTAGAGAGAATGTATAGCATAGTTTTGATTCTGCCGTAAAATTATATTTTTGTTAGTTTTAGGTTTTTAGATCTTTGCATTTTAGCTAACGATATATATGTAGTTTGGGAATCTTGTAGAAATTCATATCCTGTTGGATACATAAGGATATTTGCTTATACACACATGTGCTATTGCACATTTATTACATGACTTATTGTTGTGTTGTTACTTTACTGCACATATTTATGACAATATATTAAACCATAATTTTCATTCTCGATATGTTGACATTGTTATAGTAGTTGCAATGGCAATATTTCCACTTGCTGCTAGACTAGAAAACTATTTTAATTTGTGACATCAATCACATTTACATAGTTGGCCACTGCGTACAACATACGATGTCAACAAATCTCAAAATAATTATCATTCATATTAATCTGTCCTCTTACAAGTTGTCTTCCCATTATTCCCACTGCATTGACAAACATCTTGTTAGTTAGGCAGCAACATAAACAATACTAATATAGGAGAGAAATAATATATGATATTAATATGCAGAAAAGGATAATATTAAATAGAAACTACAAAAAACAAATTTAAATATATTGTTTATATTTAAGTGTCTCAGCAAGTGTGTAATTGAAAAAAGAATATATATTTTTTATTTTTCATAAAACTCATGCATTGAGTCAGGTGTATCGCAAGAAACATTAATTTTTCTCAAAAATAATGTAATTTGACTAATGTGTAATAATAAAAACCGCTTTTTTTTTTGTCTCAAAAATTTAATTTTGTCACAAATTTTTACGTCTTTTATAAAAAGTCTCTGTTGTTACAAAACAAATTTTCGCACATAAAACTTCATTTGACTCGAAAAAATTTATTTTGTTCACAAAAAAAGAAAATAAAACCAATTTTTTTTTGAAAAATTTCTGCTAGTTTTCTTTTTGACAAGAACTTACTTTTGTCACAAAATTTTAACTCTTTTACAAAAAGTTACTTTTATTGCAAAACTAAATGTTTCTACAAAAAATCCACTCAAAGAATGTTATTAATAAAAAGTCATTTTTCCATAAATAATCTATTGTTTCATTAAAAGTATATTTTTTACACAAAGAGAATTTTGTTAATATTTTCTGTCAAAAATATAATTTTTATTCTCGCATATTTCAAAAAAGTGTCACTTTTAATGTCACAATTAATGTCTCACAAAAAGGAAAATATATCGCAAAATAGATTATGTTATCAAAGGTAGTTTTTTACAAATATTCCCTTTTCTAACATAAAATTCCATTTATAAAAGTTGCCTCATAAAAATAAAATTTTGTTACAAAAATTATCATTTGTTACAAAAATTTACTTTTGTCACAAAAATTTACTTTTGTCACAAAAATTTACTTTTGTCACAAAAACTTACTTTTGGCACAAAATCTTACGTTTGTCACAATAAGTGACTTTTGTGACAAAAAGTCACTTTTGTGACAAAAATTATCTCTAATCACAGAAAATCACTTTTCTTACATAAAGTTACTTTAATCTTCGTAACTTTGTAATAAATTATTTTTCACATGCAGTATAAGTGGCATTTCTAATTAAAGTAAAAATGTGTAAGAAGATATAAAACTGCATTTTTGAAAAAAAATGGGAACATATAACATATAATAAATCCTATTTATTTAATAGTTTGCTAATTACACATAACATTTTATAATAAAAATTAAATTTATTTGTTGGGGGAAAAGGTAATTCCTATACGCGTTCATTCATTTTTCTTATACCCTTCACCACAGGTGGAAAGGGTATATACGTTTGGCATTCCGTGTGTAATTCCTTATATATAAATTTCCGATGAATATTGTTAGTCTGTCCGTGTTCGGGTGGTAATGTTATTTGCCAAGGCACCAGACGAGATACAGAAGATGTAAGCCCACTAATCTTCCAGACGTAGTTTCCAAAATTTTGGAATTTTACTCCAGCAACATCAGATCATTCCTTTGGAGACTGCGGGCACTACGTCCACCTATATTTCACTTTTTTATTTTTTAATGATTCTCTTTTGCTATTTTTTTGTTAAATAAATATTAGACCGCAACAGGTAGATCGCAAGGATTGTATACAGATCTAAAGGGGTCTAAAACCCCCTGGGATTGCTGATTTTGTGTTTGATTTTAGGTTGGTAAGGTTTTTCTGGTAACCAGGAGCAGTCAATAGGCCCATTAGGTAGGTTAATACGAGGAATTTTTTTTAAGTTTTTTTTTTGCTTTAGTCTGACTAATCTGGCGCAATACAGATTGTAGGAAGATCCAATTTTTTACAAAAAAGTATCCAAAAAAATTTTTAAACAAATTTTAAAAAATTTTTTAAAAAAATTCAAAAAAAATATACAAAAAATTATTTTTTGGAATCGTATTATATAACATTATTTATAAAATAAATATTCATGGAATCACGCCTGATAAAAAATAAATAATGGTATTTTTAAAATTTTTTTTAAAAATTCCAAAAAAATTCAAAAAAAAATATCTAAAAAATTTTTGCAAAATATTTAAAAAAAATATTTACAAAAAATAGTGAAAAAAAAATTTACAAAAAAAAAATATCTAAAATATTTTTACAAAAAAATTATAAAAAATTTTTTTTTAAAGAAACATAAGAGGGTAACACAATATATAGCATTAATATGGTGAAGGGTATATAAGATTCGGCATAGCCGAATATAGCACCCTTATTTGTTATTATTAAGCTCTTATTGCTATGAACACAAAATATAATATTAATAAGAGCCATGTGGCTTTTAAAAGAAACGAATCTAGAATTGGCTTCGGCCTTCAACAAAACCTCCCTGGTAAGGGAGGAGTTAAGAGGCCCAAAAAATTAATACAAGCGACGTTGTGTTAAGATTTTTAATTAATAATCAAAAATGAAAGGTTGGCAATAGTTATTTAAGTTTATAATTTATATATAAAATTTACCAAATCTATTCCCACACACACGCTATCAATAAGACATACTGGTACATATTACGCAAACAATAAATAGTTGTTATAAATAGATAAGATATTGTACTTTTAATTATTTAAATAATAAATATTTGACAAGATGTTCGAAATATTTATAGACAACGTTTGTGCATTCTGTTTCCAAGGAAATAAATTCAATGCATATACGCCTTCACACACACATTCCCATGCACACAAACACAACCCACCCCCCACATATGCACGATTACTTAAGTGTAAAGAAAATTAAATAGAAATTACTTCTACAGGTATTTACCATTATATTCTCAGAAATCACCACACTATTGTTTACTAGTGTTACCACGGTTCAACAATTATTTTATTCAGCATTATGTTCTATGGTTTAGTCTTATACCCAGCAAAACATAATCGAGTTTTTGTAAGCACATTTTTACACTCTTTACCTGTTATACAAAAGCTCTTAATAGTTAGCGCTTATACACAGAAAAAAATGTTTGCACCTATTGAAGGTTTTAATTAGTTTTAAAAGAAAGTTTAATTAGTTTTGTAATTGATTCAAATATATATTTGTTTGACAGAACTAAAAAAAATTGTAATTAAACAAATAATTGAATCAATTATTTATTTAATTAATTAATCAATTAATTATCGATTAAAATCTTTGTTTGGTGCAAATATTTTTTTTTTCTGTGTATGCTGTCCAAATAAACGAAATTTTGGCAGAGATAAAAAATTTTTATTTACAATGAGTTGCAAATATGATACGACATGATTTTAGGACATCTAAACAGCGCTAAAACAATCGCTAAAATAGAAATGCAATTAAGTGGGGCATCACAAACAAATATCATGTAATACGTAAGCAGATTTGTAAGCGATAAAAACTCATCATTCCCTTACAAACCTGCATACGGCGAATCAGTATTTTCAGTGGTTTAGGATACACAGAAAATATTTGTTGCACTAATTAAAACTTTTAACTAATTAAAGTTCAATTAATTTTTTAATTGATTCAAATATATATTTGTTTAAAACATAACAAAAAGTGATAATTAATGAATTAAATAAATTATTTTAATCTAAAACCAATTAAAACCTTTAATTGGTAAAAATATTTTTTTTTTCTGAGTTTGTACTTTTGATAGATAATAACTTATTGCGGCTCATCTCGAGAAATGTAAGAACATGTTGAACTGTACTCCTATGCAAAAGTTCACATGGGTATAAAAGAGACATAAAAAAGTAGTAGAGCAAGAATCTTTAAACTAAGGGTGAGGTATTGTGTTATCAGTGTTGACCAGTCCTAAACTTGTGGCTGAAAATGCAGGAAGACAAAGACGGTCTGCTTCAGGCTGAAAATTTTTCTATTTTGCTATTATTATCTCTTCAGTTCTAGTACACAGAAAAAAATATTTTCACCAATTAAAGGTTTTAAATGGTTTCAGATTAAAATTTAATTAAATAATTAATTGATTCAATTATTTGTTTAATTAAGAAATTTTGTTATTGTAATTAATTCAAATATATATTTGAATCAATTAAAAAATTAATTCAAATATATATATTTGAATCAAATAAAAAATTAATTGAACTTAAATTTAGAACTAATTAAAACCGTTAATTGGTGCAAGCAATTTTTTGTGTAGGCGAATGTAAGTAAGTGCTATCCAGGTTGAGTCATCACGCAGGCATTTCCTAGTTTTTTTCCACCAGGGCTAGCTCCACTTTAGACGTAAAGGCCGCTATATGGTTTGATACTGTTATAATCAGTATTGTTGAGTGATAACTACAGAGAGAGTTTATATGGGATGGCGTAAATGAAACTACTGTACAGTCACTATAAATATGTGTCTGTATTAAAGTATCATGCATTCCGCTCAAATGCTGACGAGGAAAAACATCTCGAGACTACTGGAAATGTTAACAGGTTATAGGGCGATTGGTAAAACTGCTCACAACCTAAGACTTTCCAACAAACGATATTAACATAGTAGCCGGGTACATAGTTAGCAGAAGATGGTTTTTTACTTACTATGATAATGTCTAGAATTGGTTCTTTACACAAATTTTTTGAGAGCAAACATAATATACGAGCTATCTGAGTTATCATAGTGTAGTCTAGAAGATATTAATATAACTCGATGCTACAGGATAGGTGTAATAGTATGACTTATACTTGGGGTGCCTTTGTGGGCTAGTAGGTAGTATGCAAGTCTATCAGAAGGAGGTTGTGGGTTCGATTCCCACGAAAGACTCTGGAATTTTTCACTACAAGCTGGCAAGAAGGAGCTTGGATATAATCTGGGTGCCTACAAATGGTTAGCTGTGTTAGTAACAGGTGGCGACTTATATTTAAGCAAATTTTAGAATTACGATATAGGCTCTGTGATGAGGAAGAATGTAGACATGTACCAGTTGTTAGTCTGAAATCACTATAGACGACAGTAAAAGGCTAGTGACAGCAGGAGATTTAATGAAAGTAAGGTATTTGTAAATTTCCAGTCGGATACCAGAAATCATTGAGAAACGAAGGGGATCGTGAAATTAGTGGTGCCTCGGTATCCCCCTACAAAATAATAATGACTCACTCTTTGATCGAAAATATTGCTTAGACGAATAATGGAATCGTTTGATTCGACTTGACAGCTAGAGCTATAAAAACGGTCACCCATTAGTATTATATGCAATTCTTTCACAGTAATTAAACACATTGGCTACACTGTTCCACATCTGGTTCACACAATCCCACATTCACAAAAACCGCATTCTATATATAGAGAATATTTTACACATATTTGCAGAATGTTCACTAAAGAAAGTAGCATATTGTCAAATAAACGCAAACAGAGTTCAGAATTTATATTCTCGATAAAATTTATTAAGTAGATTTTACCACCTAAAAGGAATTACAAGTTGTTCAATAATAGTGTTAAACACATTTAAAGAGCTTAAGCCAACAATATTCACAAATGATTTTGGTGAATGTGTGCACAAAATATTTAAGAAATTCTAAAATTTAATACATAAATAACTTGTTGTTGTATTTGTTGTATAATAAAGAGAATATATACAGGCATACATATGTATATAAACATATGTATATAAACATATGTATATATACATATGTATGTTTTAATTTAAATAAATTATTTAGAAAGAAGCTTAACAGAAGTAAGAGAATTAAAAATAAATAAACTGCATATTTTTTATTGATTTAAAATTTTCTTGTGGGAAAAAGAAGAATAAATAATAAATAATAAATATTTTGGAAATTATGTTTTTGTGCTAATGACCTGGAAACAGTTTTATGCATTTGACTGCAAACAAATTTTTGTTTCTACAAGAAAAAAATATGGCTCGTATGATGGTTAAAAGAATATATTTTAAGAACTGCAGTTGTCTTCTACAGCGGAAATAAAACATCGTCAGGAGACCTAAAAAGATATGGATCTGTGGTAAAAGTTTGTTGTTATATAGTTCATTAAGGGTAACGATCTTTTTGGTTCAGATCATTTCACTGAACTGGGACGGTCTTTAAGTTCTTTTCGTTCATTTGCTCAGTAGGAAAGTGCCATTGCTGTGTAACAACTCTGTCTGAGCTTAAGTTAAAGCAGCATGTAGCAAAAGGGTTTTCGTTTGCTTATTTAACTGTGATTCACTTATTTAATTATTTACTATTTAATGATTATCGTTATTTTTATTATGGAAGTTTAATTATTTTGTTTAAATAAATTTCATTAAAATCTAAAGAAATAAAAAAACTATTTTCTAAATTATATTCACTGAAAATATCACAGAAATATCACAGATAATGTGATATACTGAGCCAGGGTCAGTATACAACTTTAAAAGTCAAGCTATTAATTTTTCACGTCTCTTAGTTTTGTGTTGCTTTTACATGCTCTAAAAAAAATTCAAGTTTATGCTTCTTAATCACGATTAATATGGGCACACCCTTTAACTTTTAAGTATTTTTACTTTTTACTTTTTATTATAGCGAGCATAGTATCACATAACATGTCTAAATTTGAAATGTTTTTACACCCTTAATTTTTAGTAATTGTTATAGTTATCATAGTAATACAACTTCTGTGAAAATTTCAAGAGTCTATGTATTATCGTTCGATGTTCATATACATGAAAATCACTATCGGAACACCCTTTAAGTTTTAATAATTTTTATAGTTGCCTCAGTATTGCACCTTGTCTAAAAACTTTAAGAGTCTAACTATTATAGTTTAAATATCACCACATTTGCATGCAAATTACGTCACTTTTTGGAACACTCTTTAATTTCTGAAATTTATTATAGTTGTCTTAGTATTACACCTTCTGTGAAAATTTTAAGATTCTACCTATTATAGTTCAAATATCAGCCCATTTGTATGCAAATTAAGTCACTTTTGGAACACCCTTTATTTTTTGAAAATTATTATAGTTGCCTTAGTAATATACCTTCTGTTAAAATTTTAGGAGTCGACCTATTATAGTTCAATATTAATGCCATATACATGCAAATCACGTTACTGTTGGAACACCCTTTAATTTTTAGTAATTAGTATAGTTGCCATACCAATTATGGTTCGAAAATAAGGCCATATGAAGTAATGAGCTGAACTGAACTAATAGCTGAAGTGACCTACTAAACTAAACCGAATTCAGGAGCGGAATGAACTAGTGAGCTGACTGAACTAGTGAGCTGACTGCACTAGTGAGATGACTGCACTAGTGAGCTGACTGATGAACTAATGAGCTGACGGAACTAATGAGCTGACTGGTCTAGTGAGCTGAATGAACTAATGAGCTGCTTGAACTAGTGAGTTGACCGAACTAGTGAGCTGTCTGCATTACTGATCTGCTGACTGAATTAGTGAGCTGACTGAATTAGTGAGCTGTCTGCATTACTGATCTGCTGACTGAATTAGTGAGCTGACTGAACTAGTGAGATGACTGCACTACTGAGCTGACTGATGAACTAATGAGCTGACGGAACTAATAAGCTGACTGGTCTAGTGAGATAAATGAACTAGTGAGCTGTCTGCATTACTGATCTGCTGGCTGAATTAGTGAGCTGACTGAATTAGTGAGCTGACTGAATTAGTGAGCTGACTGAATTAGTGAGCTGTCTGCATTACTGATCTGCTGACTGAATTAGTGAGCTGACTGAACTAGTGAGATGACTGCACTAGTGAGCTGACTGATGAACTAATGAGCTGACGGAACTAATGAGCTGACTGGTCTAGTGAGATGAATGAACTAATGAGCTGCTTGAACTAGTGAGCTGACTGAACTAGTGAGCTGTCTCCATTACTGATCTGCTGACTGAATTAGTGAGCTGACTGAATTAGTAAGCTGACTGAATTAGTGAGCTGGCTGAACTACTGAGCTGAATGAACTAGTGATCTGTCTGCATTACTGATCTGCTGACTGAATTAGTGAGCTGACTGAACATGTGACCTGACTGAGCTAATAAGCCGACTGAAATAATGAGCTACCTTAACTATTCAGCTGACTGAAACGATATCAGCTCATTGTGGTAATCAGCGTACTTAGCTCAGTTAAGTGATTAGTTCAACTGAACTAAGTCGTTCATTAACTATACAACTCTATTACCAGCTCGTTCAGGTGAGTAAGTGCCCAGTTTTCATGCCGCTAAATTTCAAAAACGAGTCTCGTTACAGTAAAAGCACTTAAGTATATGATGTGTTAGCCGCCTATCCTGCAGCCTTAAAGAAGGTTCCTGTCTTAGGGCTGGCAGTTTCACTCTCTACGAATTCCTGCAGCTTATTCGTGGATATTGGAGAGCGTTCTAAAACATTTAAGGACATTCCAAAATATTCTGGAATGCTGTTGTCGTCATACGTTTTGGTGAAGACCATCGTCACTGGCTAGTTTTTGGTTCAGTTTGATAAGAGGACATCCGAATAAAGCGGATAGTGCTAAAAAAGTATCAAGTAGTCGGTAGCGATTATCGAGTATTTAATCCTTGAATGTTCAATACTAGTACTGGCAATCCTATGACTTTCAATTAATCCAATACTTTTTGTAGTTTCTTCCTAATACCCTACCGGGGCACCCTATGATATATAATTTAAAGTATTTATACTGCTTAGAAAATAAAAATTTTTCAAATGAAACTAAATTGCTTTAATAAACTCATATTGCTTTATTTCAATATAAGCAAAAATAGTCCTTTTGAAGAAAACTACATTAATAATTTTACCAAAATTTAACTTTAAACTTATTCTCAATTTATTGCTTACCAATTTGTGATTACAATCTGCAATCGAAAAAACCTAAGGAAATTATAAAAATATTTTAACTTTTTGAACGACACTTTTCTATTGCTATTTCTATTTCTGCTCAAGCATTTAATCTCGAATGCATGAAATTATATCAAATACCAACCAGCATCAACATCACAATTTATAGAAAATTTAAAAATAAAAAATGTTTATCAATCTCTTAAGCACACATGTGCACAAACATACATTTACTAACAATATAAAACATACAAATACACTCACATATTTATATCGAAATATTATTACATCATCAATGTGTGCGTTCAATTAAGGAAAATATTCTGAAGCAATGAGTTGGAAGAAATCATGATGACACAAATATTCAACAACAAACATTTGAGAGAGAAAAAAGGAAGCATTTAAAAGAAATGACAACAACAGTAACAAACTAAATAATGGGACATTCTATCTATCAGTTAACCGATTAAGAATTAAAAATGTACCATTCCTAAATAACCGATCAAAATAATAAATAGCTGTGGCTTTGATTATCAATAATGTTAAAACAAACGAGCTTTTCCCATATGACATTACATAGTTTGTAATCATATTATAATCAATTAACGTGTTTATAATATGTGACCCTTATCTGTCATTGCCCTGCATTAGAACACTGTCGCCTACAATACTTGGGACGACGATGTTTTGAAAGCCTTTCGTGTGTTTCATCTCTGGAACCAATCAGAATTAACTACTTTTTAAGGAACTGTGGTTGGTTTTCTAACCCTCTTCCAACTGAAGTGACATAGTTGCTCATCAAGATATGTCACGTCCAATAATGCCTTCACGGCTGACACCTTCCCTGTCTATGACCTTCTACCCACTTTTTTCTCTAATTTCTCAGTCTATAATGAACTTTGTTTTCTATCTTCCCTGTCTATCCCTCCTCTTATCTGCAGGTATCACAAAGGGACCAACAGAATGGACCCAAGTGAGCTATTTCATTCACTTCTCTTTCTCCTCCTCTATACAAGCTGCCTGCTTAACCTAACTTAACCAGTTTCTGACCTAGCGTTGTCATGTTTTTGGGGATTTCATAACCAAAAAAAATCCCCAAATCGTCTTTGACTTACTTCTAAGCAAGTTAGGACTTTATAGTTTTTACAACGTGAAAGAGCGTCTCAAAAACTTTCGAAACCAAAAAAAAAAGTGGAAAAATTTTTTTGAGTCATAAGCCACCTTTACATAGGCCGGTTCACATATAGTATTCATCACATCATTCACATATCACATATTTTATTATAATTATTTAAACAAATTTTGGTTATTTTTAATAATGTCATTATGAAGATTGAGAATAATATGGTTCTTAGCTAAAAAATATTATTATTATGTTTCAGAATAATGTGGTTTGACTGCAATCATATTATTTAATCATAATATGTTGCTCTTAGATTATGGTTACTTCAACCATATTTTTTTCTTTGCCTATAGCCCAGCTAAGAAAACTTCTCTCACTAAATTTTGTAAGGATTTAACAGCTAATAAATTTTAATGTGGTCACCATATAATAAACCTTTTTCAGATCTCACCAAAACTTGGCCTACGTTATTCTAAAAAATAGGATGACGTATTGCCATCAAAAACGATTTTAGTTGCAAATATTAGCTGTAACTCGACCTGCATCTGTTTTTAATGATTCATTTCTATATCCAAAGCTACCAAATAATTCAGAATCTAAATCGTATATTTTTCATAATAGAAACCGCTGAATTACACAGTGCAACACGGAAAAAATAACCATATACGGACACCACTACGAGATAAAAGACCAAAAAAAAGACCCCTATCTCCCAGTTTTGCCCAAAGTACTCCATGTTTTTTTTATGGGCCCTCAAAGATGTGGGGCCTCGATGTCTTTTTTGCAAAAAAATGATCATTTACTCAAGCTCATATTTTGCAAACCGTTTGGAATTTTGATATACTCTCTGAGACAAAGTTGTAGCTCTTGTCATAAAGAACAAAATATTGTGAACATGAACCTAAGATCTCAATAAACAACTTTCTAGAACATATGAACTTCCTAGGAATGATTCTTAACACTGTTTAGGTAGCGCTTAGGTAGCCGCAAAAGTGAAAAATTTTCCTTGAATTTTGAACGGTTTGCTACCTATGGACCTGAACAGGGGAAAAAAGGTAAAAAAAATTGAATTTTTTAAAGTTTTTTGCGATTTTGACCTTGAAGATGAAGTTTTTTTGATTTTATATGTGAACAATTTTTGTTCTTTATGACAAGAGCTACAACTTTGTATATCAAAATTCGAAACGATTTGCAAAATATGAGCTTGAGTAAATGATAATTTTTTTGCAAAAATGACATCGAGGCCCCACATCTTTGAGGGCCCATAAAAAAAAACCTGGAGTACTTTGGGCGAAACTGGGAGACAGGGGTCTTTTTTTTGGTCTTTTATGACGTAGTGGTGTCCGTATATGGTTATTTTTCCATGACTTAAAAAATTACACAGTGTGTTATGCACTTAAGTATAATTTCCATATAAGATTACATTTTCTTGGCTGATTGGGGCCGCGCTTTCTTAATTTATAATTTTTAATGTAGGGGAAGTATCGAAGCAAACTGCTTCCTTAGACCCTCTTCCACCCTCAATGATTATAAGCAAGCATATTGTAATTATGGCATCCTTATTTATGGAGTACCGTCCTACCACCAGGGCTTTTTCTTGACTTAGACTTTCGACTGGTAACTGCCGATCTTCTTTCTTATCACGAAGTCTCTACTAATTTCTAGCTGCATTTTTCCAGTGCTCATATTCCCCCATGCCATCCACATTTAACAAGCTTCTACCAGTGGTCCGAATTCACTATGGCCAAGATTCACTATCCTTCACATAAAATTCTTTTCAAAATGGAGTTGTATTATATAAAACAAGTTCTTGAAACTCTGATCGCATGGAGAAATATGTATATTTTATAAAATTTTTTTAAATGGTAATCAAATGTCAAACAATCTGTCACACACATACACTTATAACACAAGGCCACGAAATTGAACAAATTTTGTGTGGACTTTAAACCACTATACAATTTTGATGTATTGTGGTTCCAGTAGTACAAATTTTGTCCGATCTTTTAAATTCTATGGAGAGGTTATGTAGATTTCAATTTTTCTTTCTTTCACTTTAATAATATCGGACAAACGCTTTTTGAGTTATCATCTATTGTGTGGATAAATGTCTAAAAAGATTTAAATTTTACTAAAAAAAAATTTTTTAAAAAAAACCTCTCCAAGAATTTCAAATTCGTATCATATTTGTACTACTGGAACCACAATACATCAAAATTGTATAGTGATGTAACTACGCCTTTTTTGCTGTTGACCTGTGTAATCCACCATATCATACTTTTGAAGTACACATGGTAGTTTTGACAGATCGTACAACTGAGTATGATAGTGAGTCATGGCCTTAAGTCTTATGCTAGCCAATGCTGGACATTTTGCTTCTTCCAAGCACAGTCTGCAACTATCATCTTCTTCGATTTTCTTCTTTGCTAAATGATACTTGAAGTTTCCACGACCTGTCACTAACGCAGTTATTCACATGTGAGGCATAATGAGTTCATCCATTGTAGGACCTTAGCTCCCATTAGGCCATTTCCCAGCGCTACTCTGGGTTCTGGTCCACAGAAAATCACTGCAGATAATTCTTTTGCTAGGTGGTATACTGCTTCATTTCCATACATATAGCCTTTAACACACATCAACATTACCTCATTAACCGAGGCACAACTACCAAGTGTTAAAACACATTGTAGCACTAGTTTGGAGTATACGTTCACCTGCCTCATACATTTTATAATCGACTGGTTGTCAAGTACAATGAGAACATTTCTACCATATACCCTATTTGCCAACAGGTGATCCAACACATACAGCAGCCCAAGCCCAATTCCGCCTGTAAACGAAAACATACTCCCCCAAACACAAACTACAAGAAAGGTTTAGCTCAGCTGAGTATAAACCTGTTCCGGCTCCACCGTCCATAAGAGAATCATCACTAAAAAAGCTGATGTCCTTCTCTATACACTCTCTTTGTATAACACATTCTGTAATGAGTGTCCGATGCATTCCTTGTTATTAAGATTAGGGAAGCTCAAATACTGTTAGAACCTATGAGTAGAAGAAAAGATGACGAAAGACTACATTCTTGATTACTTCGCTTAATTGTTCAAAATGAGTAATATTTTTTGTTTATCATCCTTCCTTTTTATCAAAAAGCGACATACGGTTGCCAATTCTTATCGGGCATGAGAAGACAGAATTGCTTATCTTTTATTTTTGTGTCAAAGACAACACTGTCTGGCAATTTTTTAGCTTGTCTGCAGAAAACACCCAGAAAAATGTTTTGCTCCTATTAAAAGTTTTAATTAGTTCCAGATACAATTTTAATTAAATTTTTAATTGATTCAATTATTCACTTATTTAGAAGATTATCATTTTCTTTTTTAATTAAGAATTTAATCGAATTAATTAAAAAATTAATTAAATTTTGATCGGAAACTAATTAAAACCTTTAATTAGTGGAAATATTTTTTTCTGTGTATGTTGTGTGAGTATTCACAATAATGTTTAATTTAAAGTAATCGGTTAACCACCCGGTTAAGATATAATTTATTGATAATTATCGGTTAACCAATGATTTTATTTCAGTAATCATTAATAAGTATTTGCTCGAATAATCGATTTAAACCGAAACCTGATTAATTGAATGCTCTAATGAACACCTAGAGTATCGTAAATATAAAAACATTAATTGTTTAAAATCACAAATAATTGTACACAGAAATACATATTTTCACCAACTAAAGCTTTCAATTGGCTTCAGATTAAGATTTAGTTAAATAATTAATTGATTCAATTAATTGTTTAATTAGGAAATTTTTTTGTTGTGTTCGAAATAAATTTTTATTTGCATCAATTAAAAACTCAAATGAACTTTATTTTAAAACTAATTGAAACCTTTAATTGGTGCAAAAATTTTTTTTCTGTGTATGAAATTTTATTTAAAAATTCCAAATTAATTTCCCTTCAACACAATTTTTTTATTTACACTCGGTTTCAAATTAATAATTTCCATGTAATTTATTCTTTGATGAGCTCAAAATTTTCTTTTACATTTATAAAAATAGAATCAAAATAATAAATTAATGAACTGTGAATGACACTTTAACAATAAAAGTGGTCAATTGTTAACAAAAGGGTTTAAACGAAAAATACAATATTAAAAAAAAAATTACCGTTTTTCTTTTTTGTTTTAACCGATTTGGTTGCCACAGCGCAAAACGTAAAGTATCATGTTTTTTTTTTATCAACCAGCATGATGAAGCGTCATTAACAAATGCCATCAAATTGTCCTTTAATGCTGTGATAATCGAATAGAAATTAATTTTATATTATCGATGTGTAATTGCTGTTTTCGACAAATTAAAACAAATTGAAACATATTCGAGGGATTAACAAAAAAAATATATCAAATAAAATACAAAACAAAATGAAATCGTGATAATGACATTTTAAAAGCGGAATTCTAAATGAATTTGAAAGAATGACATGCATAAAGATTGGCTGGCTATTTATTTACTGCAAAGAATAATTTAAAAAAGTGGTAATAAAATTAAATTAAATTAAATTTATTTAAAAATAGCAATAGAAACAATTAAGGAAAATTTTAAAATCATTTGGCTAAAAGCAGAAATTAGTTTTGGTAAATAAGATTGATCCGCAAAAAAATTGCTCCCTGAGCATAAATATGTGGATTATAGTGATCTCAACTCGTTAAACTCAAATCCGCTTTCAGTTTTCGCGTGTCACGTACAAATTTTTTTTACGGGCATGGCTAATATTTTCCCCTAAACAAGGCGACCACGCTAACTTAGTTCTAAATAACGCATTAGCGGATTGTTCGATCTTAATAGTTGAAACACCAAAAGATGCGGGATAAAATTACCTTTAAGTCAACTTTACATAATTGTTTTTTTTTTCGTTTTCAACTGTTTCGCAGTTATTCAGAAATTGGCTGCGAAAAAAAATAAATGAAAAAATTAATGGCTGCCTGAGCAACCAGTGAAATACCTATAGGGACTAGTTCTTTTCCCCCAACAAATAAATTGCATTTTTATTATAAAACGTTATGGGTAATTAGCATAATATTAAATAATTAATATTTATATACCCAAAAAATTTTATTAATAATTTTTTTCTTTTGTTTTCAAAAACTCGTAAAAAACTTAAATCCGCAAATATTTTACATTTTTGTCCTTATTCGGAAAGCTAGATATAGTAGGAGTAAAATAAGCCATAAATAATGAAAATCGATGCACAAATGTTGATTTTATTCACAATTAAGTACAAGTACCGGTACAGGTACAGGTACAGGTACAGGTACAGGTACAGGTACAGGTACAGCTACTGTGACAAACACTATGTGACACATTAAGATTATTAAATATTTCAATATCAGTATTTTATTTAAATAAGAATATCTCAAAAACTAGACGCAATAGAATCAATCTGTAAACAGATATATATTCAGCACATAAAAATCCATTAAAAACACACAACAAAGTTCTTGCTGCCGACTTTGTTTTGCCGACCATTGTTATCACAATAACTATATGCAATAATATTTTAATATTTTTATTTTTTTTTAAATAAGAATATCTCGAAATCTAGACGTGATAGAAAAAATCTGTGATCTCTGGGATTCAGCACACAAAAGTCCAAAGTTTAAGCTCCCGCCTTTTTTTGCCGACCATTGTTACACAATAATATTTTATTTTATAATAATATTCTTTTTTTATTTTTATAAGAATATCTCGAAAACTAGACGTGATAGAAAAAATCTGTGAACAGATTTGGATTCAGCACACAAAAGTCAAATCAATCTTGCTCCCAACTTTGTTTTTTTGACGACCATGGTTATCATAATTAACACGTATTTAATGTTCCAATATCAGTATTTTATTAAAATAAGAATATCTGGAAAACTAGACGTGGACGAAAAAATATGTGAACAGATTTGGATTCAGCACATAAGAAGCTTTCCACTTTTTTTATTTTTTGCCGACCAGTGTAATTATACTTTGCAGATTATTGCTTTATTCGCCTGAAATAATTATCATTAAAAATATCTAATTTGAGCACATAATAGCAGGTTACAAATTAAAATAATAAAAAACAAAATTTGTCTGTGATCCAAAAATACTGCATTAATGCAACGCAATCAAAGAATAAATGCCGGTGTAGTGAATTAAAAAAAGAAAAAAAAATATTAAATCCAATTGGATTTAAGTGATTTTAAGAGATTAATACACAAAAACGATTTAAAAACAAAAGTGAAAAAAAAAAACAAAATTATTCAGAGAGATTGCAATCAAATTCATGTTGCACGATTTGCAAATTATGCTAGAAGTGTTGCTCAAAAGGTAGCTGAGAAAAATTATTGCTCTTCATTTCAACACAAAAAGATTCAGATACGAATAGATTATAGTTGCAATTGTCAAAAATCAGGGATGGTCAAATTGTATTATTATTGTGTTTTTATTTTTGGTGCAATTGCCACCAGAGAAGTACAGTGGCACACCAATTTCTTACAATTTCATCTTTTTGTACAGCACTGGCCTCGACAGTGTGAAGAGTCTATAAGGAAAATATATCCAAAGAAGTTTGCTGATAATCGCAAATTTCTTGCGTTACTGTCAAACTTGCACTAGTAATCACGTCCATATCCAAAATGATCATAATTGATCCTCACAAGACTATATATAAGTAAAGGATTGATCTTTTACTCAGCTAGATAAGCTTGCTGATTTTTTATAGAGGGTTAGTTTAGATTTTTAAATAACCACGATTTGCAGTAGGGTACCCTTTTATTTATCCTCCAGAAAATTTTAAAAATTACCTTAAAAAATGTTCTGATATTTTAAGTCATAATGAATTCAAATTTTACTTTAAAATAAAATATTTTTAGTACAATTTGGGTTAAAAAATTACAATTTAACACGTCGTTTGGTACGATTTTCAAAATTACATTTACTATCCCTACCGCACATATGCAAACACAAGAGCTCCAGCAAAAGTATACAAACAAAACACCAATTGTATTGGTGACTGCAAGAATTGTGGACATCTCTTGTGTGTACGAGTGGCCAGTGGGGACACAAATATTTTTTTCTTGTTTTTATTTTTGATTCGGTTTTTTTTTTTCATTTTTGGGTTAAACTAGTTGAAATTAAACAGAAAAAAAATTAAACTGCACATGCTGTTTCTGTTTTATATTTTGCTTTCTGTTGTGGCGTCAGAGGAGTATCTTCAAAGCTAATGTTTGCTTAATGGCCTTTAATACACAATAGATGTGCAGAATCTGCATCTGTTTGCTGAATTAATGTTAACAAGGATAACATTCTTTCAGTACAATTAAGTGAATAAAATTTAAATATAAAATAAAGTGAAAAGTACAAAGTTTACATTAGAAAATAACGATTATGACACCGAATGACAGCCCAGTTTCAAGGCAGGCTTCTGGCGCTATACTTATATTTCTACCAGGGTTCAGAATTCATTATCACCGAATTCAAAGGCAGCTAGGCTTACGTAAGACTGCCCATATGAATAATCTGATTGAGAAACTGCGTCTAGGTCTCCCAAATAGTTTTTCAAGGATGCTACTCTTCGAGATTCCAGCATCTCTCTTAGCCGGTTCGTGCATTCTTTAAGTCTGCTTTTGAGTTGAGGAGATCTCTGTGATTGCCATTCTCTACGAATTTTTCTTTTTTCAGCCAAGAGCAGAATAAATTTGATTGTATCCAACTAGTTGTCGGGTTTTTGTTGCATGTTGGGCAGCTGATTTGAAAAAAATTAATTCACATTAAATGTATAACCAATTAAAACCTTAAATTTTTTTTCTGTGTAGGTTCCCAACTTGCCCTACTAGTTATC
This sequence comes from Phasia obesa, assembly GCA_949628195.1. Classification (NCBI taxonomy): domain Eukaryota; kingdom Metazoa; phylum Arthropoda; class Insecta; order Diptera; family Tachinidae; genus Phasia; species Phasia obesa. The sequence goes on along the minus strand of OX451218.1, from coordinate 137,889,885 downwards.
ACAGAAGAACAGATCCCGACTGAGCCAATACCTTACGATCAGCTCAGAAAATCTGATCTTTGATTTTTCGTTTACCGAGAATATCCGACTGGAGCTTTGTGTTAGTTCAGCTGCTGCTGATATATCGAACTAAATCCATAACAACAAAACCACGTCACATATTACTTAAGGAAGTAACAAAAAACTCACACTTTATACCAGCAACATTGTGGCACCAATTTAAATATTCTTTTTGCGATGCAGCAAATAGAATTATAGATATTTGAAAAGAAACCCCTAGAATATAAAACTTAAGTAGAAAATTGGATCTTTTTCATACTGCTGAAAGTGTAAATGCATTAATGAAAACTTTTAAAAATGCTGCACAAATGCCATACTGCACCCCAACACCCTACTCAAGATACACTAATCAACAAAACTAAGCAACGATGGAAACAATACTCCTTAAATTAAGCGAAGAGCACGAAGAGACAAACAAAAGTGGCAATAAGAAAAACTAAACCACTTTAGTTTAGAATTGCAAATCTAAATGTACAGAGACATACAATGTTGCTGCTTGTGGTTCGAAAAAAAAAAATTATAAAATAGAATAACGATAAGGATAAGGATGAACATAAGGATATTTGTATCAACTTGCACACAACCACAATTGTGTTCCATAACAAAAGTTGAAAAATGTTCACAAACAAGACAATTTCCAGCAACAAAGTAAAAAACAAGCAGTTTCTAAAAAAACTATTAAACCTAAGAAAGAATAAAAAGGACATAAAAAGTAACGAGGAAATATAAACAATGAAGAACTCCATAACCCTCTGGTTCATTGGGTGGCAATGAATTTTTTTTTTTTTGCCGGTTGTTTGTAAAATGATCTGGTCATGAAGAAGCTTCATATGCTTCCTTAGTAAAGTCAGCTGGCACTACACTGTCGATATTTTATATAAATATTTTTTTGGGGCCTGTTGCATCCTTTCATCAATATTTTTAATTTTTTCTTAAAAAAAAACTCTAATGCAATTATTTTACGCAAAATAATTGTGTTTTGTTTTTTATAGAAACTTAGACGAAATCTATTTAAGGGCCGATGTTGATTTTGAATAATAAAATTATTTTTATTTTGATAATATTGGTATGGTTCAATTATGTATGGTACAAAATATTGGTCAAATGGCCGCCGCGACATCGGCGGTACACCTCCCTAGGAATCTCCAAATTTTCGATGAGGCTGAGACATAATTAAGGTTCTATGCCGTTAATGCTCTGAATTATCTCATCCTTTAGCTTTTGAACCCCCGGGGGTTCCAATTGTCACTGCAGGAATGGCAAATGCTTTGACGCGGTTCACTCGGGGAAAATAGGGGCACCAGACGCTAGGGTTCCTAAAACCTAAATCTGGAAGAAAAGGTCTGTGTGTTAAAACATACGGGTTCTCTTCGAGGCCCGACCAGTGCCCAAAGGACTGGTACCAAGGGAATCGGTGGCCCCACAGAGAGCCTATCCTCTCTGTGACCGGTTATTGGTGAGCTCCCCTTCGGGGGTACTCGTGGTGGTTGTGGTTTAAGATCGATTTATGTAGGTATGGTGCAAGTTTGCTGTTGCAGTCTCAACAGACGAAGTTTGGATAGTCTCCAAATCCCTAAGCAAGAGGCTATAATATGGATCTAGACTTGCCTTGTATAAGGCTTGCCATATTATATAAATTGCTACTCATTGTGACTGTATCACACACAAATTGCGATTGGTGGCAATCGTAAGGTTATGTTATACTACACAATGGGGGCGCTAGTCTACGCTTACATTTCAATCGGTGGTAAGACCACCGTGAGATTAGGCCAACTAGGCAGGTACTCACGTTAATCTTGTTCCACAAATCCGTTTGCTCTTGAATTGTTGCTGGCTTATCGACGTCCACCTTTTCTTTCAAATAACCGCAAAGAAAAAAGTCTAACGTGTCAAATCACATGGTCTTGGCGGCCAATTGTCATCGCCACCACGTGAGATAACATGACCATTGAATTTGTAGCGCGAATAGCCATTTTTCGTTAGCTGCATGGCAAGTGGCACCGTCCTGTTAAAACCACATATGGTCCACATCCATATCTTCCAATTCGAGCCATAAGAAGTTCGTTATCATCTCACGATAGCGAACACCATTCACAGTAACTGCCTGACCTTAAACGGCATCAAACCGTCACTCTTTGTGGGTGCATTGGTTTTTCGATAATCACTCTTGGATTATCATTCACCCAAATGCGGCAATTCTCCTTATTGACGAATCCACTGAGGTGAAAATGTGAAGATGATTGATCATCCACTGTTGCCATTTCTTGACACCATTCTGACCATTGACGAAGTTTGGATTGATCAAGAGGCTTTAGTTCTTGAGTCAATTGCACCTTGTACGCGTGTAAATGCAAGTCCTTATGCATAATGTTCGTCAACGATGAGCGTGAGCGGTGCAATTGTTGGGCACGACGACGAGTTGAGGTGAACGGCTCTTCAGCCACACTATCGCGAACAGCAGCAATATTTTCTGCAGTACGAGCTGTACGAGCATGCACTGGTGTTATAACATCTCCTAAAGACCCGGTTTACTCAAATTTTTGCGCGATTTTTCCGATTGTACGCACATTTGGACGATTAAATTGACCGAAAAAATCACGAAGTGTACGATATGGATTTTTATTTGAATGCACATTTTCATAATAAGCCTGAATAACTATAACTTTCACAGCATAATCAAATAAAATATTGTCAGGACACACACAACGTGTGGGCACATCTAGTACATAGTATAAATACGACTGTAGACGGAGTCTAAAAGGTAGAAGAATCTCGCTTAAGCGTTGTTACTTTCAAACTAACACAATCACAAGGTATTTTACAGATCCCAAGGATATTATCATTTTAAAATTCCTTTGTAGTAAGGAAAACAGGAAAAGCATTTCGCCTAGTAGGATTTTTTTAATTACGTACATATATGTATATATAATGCCTTAATGGAACGATATATGTTAATTTAGACTTATTCGTTTCAGACAACTCTAACGTATGAGCAATTTAATTTTGGTGGTAAGAAAATCAAGCTAAAACATCGACGCCATTGTATTCGTAGAGTTTTTATTCAAAAAAAAAAAAAAAAAAAAACAGGAGAGAAATTGTAGAGACAAAGTTGTCAAGGAATTGAATCTTATACTTATTGATTTTGTTGTACTTGTAATCGAAAGAATACATTTATTAAAGAACTGACAAGAAATGTGTGTTAGTGCAGAATATAAAAGGTTGGCTCAAAAATGGCCAATAGTCTAACAAGTGAGTTCAAATGAAATAATGAATAAACAAAAATACAAATCATTCAATGTTTACCAAAAATACCATTTCCGCTTTTTAAAGTCAAATCAAATAGTAAATTTTTAACCAACAACAAAAAAGAGAAAAGAAAAACCTAAAGTGAAAGAGATTAGATTTACTTTTTGTTTATCAAATTGCCGCTATTGATGAAAATTTAAAAATAGTATTGACAAATTTTCTTCACTGGGTTATTCTATGTCAAATCAACATGGCACTCAAAATTAATATTTCAGATTTTATTGAAACCTTTATTATTTATATTCTTTGACTCTAAATATAATTTAAAAAAATTCTATCTCTTACAGTTTTTTAAGTTATGCAGATATTAAAATAGGAAAATATTTCTTTTATCATATTCGCTTGAGGATTTAATAAGTTCCAACTCCAGTTCGATAAGCCCTTAGAAGTTGAGTAAAAGCTCATTTTAAAAAGGATATAAAAAACTTTAATTTGATACCATTTAGTAAATTTTTTTGTTTTTATTTTTTTTTACATTTAAAAAATAAATAAATTTTTAGAGATAGATCTTAACAAAATTTTTTTAATTAAAAAAAAATAAATGTTTTTTTAATTTTGAAAATTTTTTTAATTTAATAAATATAATTTTTAAATTTTTTATATATAAAAAAAATATTTTTTGAGATAGATTCTTTAGATTTTTTAATTTATCCAATTTTTTTTAATATTTTGAGATAAATTTTAACAAAATTTTTTTTTTAATTTAAAAAAAAATTAATTCTTTTAAAAAAATTTAAAAAATTTTAAAAATTTTTAAATTTAAAATAAAAAATTTTAAAAATTTTTAAATTTAAAATAAAAAATTTTAAAAATTTTTAAATTTAAAATAAAAAATTTTAAAAATTTTTAAATTTAAAATAAAAAATTTTAAAAATTTTTAAATTTAAAATAAAAAATTTAAAAATTTTTAAATTTAAAATAAAAAATTTTAATTTTAATTTTTTTTTTTAATGAGAAAAAAAATTTTTTTTTGAGATTGATTCTTTTAATTTTTTAACTTATATATGTTTTTTATGTAGCTAAGTAGTAAGTACATCAGAAAAATTTCAGAATAGGACCATGGTGGGATCATAAGTTATATTATATAAAACTTAATATTTTCTTAATTTTTAATGAAATATTTTTTTTAGCTTGTATCTAAAGTAGGAAACTTCCTGCGATTTCAAAACGACTACTTCAGATTTCATTGAAACTTTTGTTATCTATATTCTTTGACTCCCTGAATCTAAATATAACAAAGAAAACATTCGAACAGGCACGTCACAAATTCCGTTCGGAATTGAAATGATTCCGTAGTTACCATTCCGATCGGAATGGTTTTAGCTGCTATAGATTCCGTTCGCTTTTATTAAATCGAAAAAAATACAAAACCACTTTTAATGTGGCAACATAAGAATGAATGTAGAAAACAATCAGCCATGTTCCACAGCTATATTTCGATCGGAAATGGAATTGATTCCGTATTTTGTTTCTATAGAAAACGTAAAACGAAAAAATTTTTTCGGAATAAAACCACTTTCAATTTACTATGTGGAATTGATATTTTAAGCAATTTGTAGCCAATTAAACTATTCAGATCATAGTTTTATTACACACTGTGTAATTTTTTAAGACATGGCAAAATAACCATATACGGACACCACTACGTGATAAAAACCCAAAAAAAAAGACCCCTGTCTCCCAGTTTTGCCCAAAGTCCTCCAGGTTTTTTTTTTATGGGCCCTCAAAGATGTGGGGCCTCGATGTCATTTTTGCAAAAAAAAATGATCATTTACTCAAGCTCATATTTTGCAAACCGTTTGAAATTTTGATATACTCTCTGAGGCAAAGTTGTAGCTCTTGTCATAAAGAACAAAAATTGTGAACATATAAAATTTTCCCCTGTTCAGGTCTATAGGTAGCAAACCGTTCAAAATTCAAGGAAACAATCAACTACAAAAATGAACCTAAGATCTCAATAAACAACTTTCTGGAACATATGAACTTCCTAGGAATGATTCTTAACACCGTGTTGCACTGTGTTATCAATGGATATTATTTTGGACCATACCTTAAAATTCTACGACAGACAGTGGTCAAAAATCCATAACTTTTGATTGGATTCGAATTTTTATACGTGGTTTTTTCTGTATTGTAGGTGAGACTTTAGTCTTTAATTTTTGCTATAAAATGTAAAAATCGACCGATAAGAAAAAATGTATTGGAGGGTTTAAAATACATTTTCATTTTTATTTGAATATTACTATGAAAGTGAAGTGATAAACCGTGCTAAAAAGGGTTTTTATGTCTTAAATATTCAGTAACACTTACAACTAATACTTAGTAAAAAGATTTTAACTTAATTTTTGTCAAAACATGCCAAAATTTAGCCCCCAAACTGTGGTACATATTTTGAGAATGGGGCCAAAAATCATTTTTTATGGTAACCGATTTCAAAGTTATATTACTCCTTTGAAAGTAAATACCAGAGTACCTCGGGAGCCAAAATATTACTGGTTTATTTCAACATTATCACAGCGAACAGGGTGGTCCAAAATGGACTTTCTCTGTATATTGTTAAAATGTCCATACAGATCTTTGGGCATAACGGGTAAAAAATATAGCTAACATTTAAAAGTATTTTTATTTAGCACACAATTACTTTTCGATATAATTTTTTTTATTTATTGCTTTAATATTAAGCTACATGTTTTTTGTTGGCAGGGTCCGCCAAAAGTTATAGGACCCAACACCCAAGAACACGGTTCGGTAAAAAATTTTTTGTTGTTTAGATTTGTATAAAAAGGTCGAAATAGTTCAATAAGCAATGTTGTGCAGAAAATAATTGCTTTTGTAAAACTCGTGTTTTCATAATTTGTGCCCAAAATGTCGGACCTTGGGTCAGAAAAATAATTATTCTGATGCCGACAGTCGTGGGGTATTGGAATGTAGGGGAGGTTTCGGACTACATACTGGTGAAAAATTTATTTCTTTAATTTTTATTATCTCTCCAAGCATCTATTTCTTGTTTTGTTACATTCGTTCTTCGAAATCATTTCAATTCCAAACGAAATGTCTAAAATGCTTAAATAAATTATTTTTTTGAAAGGCAAAAAAATATTTGTCAGAAAAAATCTTACAAAAAAGCCCGAAATATCTTTAATCACAACATAAATTGATAAAAATATGTAGCAGAATTTTAATAAAACGATGTCCTGAATAGTTTAAGCTAAAAAAATTTTATTAAATTGCAAGTGGTTTCATTCCGAAAATTTTTTTCGTTTTACGTTTTCTAGAGAAGCAAAGTACGGAATCAATTCCACTTCCGAACGGAATTTAGCTCTGTGACATGGCTGTATCCGTTTAATTTTTAATGTTTTCTAATTTTAACATTTTTTTTTTAACTAAAAAAAAATTTTAAAATTTTAATGTTTTTATTTTTTTTAAATCTTATAGATTTTAATAAAAAAAAATTTAAATTTTTAAAAAAAATTTAAAAAAAAATTTTATTTAAAAAAAATTTTATTTAAAAAATCTAATTTTTAAAAATATTATTTTACATTTAAAAAAATTAGTTTTTTGAGATAGATTCTGTTAATATTTTTTTGTAATTTACATATATTTTAAAAAAAAATTTAAAAAAAAATTTTATTTAAAAAAAATTTATTTAAAAAAAAAATCTAATTTTTAAAAATATTTTTTTACATTTAAAAATGTTATATTTTTTGAGATAGATTCTTTTAATATTTTTTTGTAATTTACATATATTTTTAATGTGGCTTAGTGAGTGCATCATAAAAATTTCAGAGTGAGACCACGGTGGGATCTGAAGTTACGTTAACAGAACTTCATATTTTCTTAATTTTTAGTGAAAAAAAAGCAGCTTGTGTCTAAAGTAAGAAAATCGTCCATCCAACGATTTAGGTCAAAACTGCAATGATTACGTTACTCTAAGAAGGGCCTCACTATAACCGGTAACAGTCGTTACGACACTGAGCTGACCTCTAAGGTTTTATTTCTATTCCAACTCAAGGCCCTTGCTAGCCTCAGTGACTGGTACTCCCATATATCCCGGGAGCAGTGTTGGCTTCAAGGTGTTAAAAGTCATCAAGATGATAATGCCCCTGATAAAGAAGACATCTTTTTATTGCTTTTTTCTTTAGTTCAAATCATTTCAACAAAGGCTATTTTTCAGATTAATTTTTAGTACCCAAGTTTTTTTTATATATTTAAAATTGTTAGGCTCAATCACATGCAGTTTGGATAAGAGCTTTCTAAAGTTTCTTAAAAATATCGTTGATTTTCTAAGAACGGAATCTTTCTTTTTCACAAACTGTCTCGTTGTTACCTACTACTCTTACATATGTATCTCTATATACATATTCTGGTTTAAATTCGTTAAGTGCTAAATTAGTACCAGTTTCCTGTTGTGCCTTTGCATGCATTAGAGGTCACTGCTTCTGTTAATTCCACTATTCTTCTTCTTTGAACTAAGAGAACTAAAAGAAAAAAACTTAGACATAAAAGAAAGAACTCCGAAAACCTTAAGTGCTGCAATTTAGAAATATAATGAAATGTTAATGAAATCTACAACATCGTCAGAGAGTATTTAAGTAAGATTTGTTTTAAATGAATTGTGTGTTAAAGTTAACTACACACAAACACACTCTCACACACAGAGTAAAGTACAATAGAACAAAGGTTCATATCAACAACGGCCGTTGTTGGTGCTAGGATAAACCAGAAGTGTTCATTGAAGTTTCGTTGAATTACGAAAAACTCACAATGTGGTACGGCATCATCGGACCACATTTTTTCCGAAATGATAATGGAACAGCCACAACCGCAAAAGGTGGAACACAGGACCATGTTACTCGAAGTTCTATGGGCAGCAGTACTTGAGAACATTAACATTGAAGAGATAGCTAATATCACTCTGGCTTTACTGATGATTTCTACGTTGAGGATTTGAATTGGCCACCAAGGTCATGTGGTTTGATGCCTCTGTATTATTATTATCTTTGGGGCTAAGGGAAACCACAGTCTTAGGATCACTTACAAGATAATATTACTTTTTTATTATTGACATAATATAACCAGAATTTTTGCACAAAGTCATCAGAAATTGAAGCGATGGGTGCGTCAGTGTCAAAGAGCCTTTGAAATAAAGCAATAATTAAGTTGATATGCCAAACTTTTGTTGCTTTGTACAAAAATATCTATATAGAAAGGTGACATTTTTCCAAACCGGAAAAAAACAGCTTCGCTGTCTTTATTTAACTAAGAATACCATCACAAGCAAACTAGCAATATTTAGCAGTCATCTGCATGCCTTATAGATATCCCCGCTATTTTTACTATACAACAATAACTCTATGTCATACCCTGTATGTTGGTTACCATTATTTAGTAAAAGAGTGTACAAGTATTTATATGTATGTCGCAGGCTTAAATGCTACAATACAAGTGCATGTTGGTGAGATTGTGGTTGGTCAGTAAACAAACGGAAACGGAAATGAACTTTTAAAAGACTTTGTACAAAAAATACATAAAACTAACAAAGAGACTAGGCTAAACAACTAAAATAGAAACAACTACTACTGAAAGTAGCCACATTAGCAAAAAAGGAAAATAAAAATAATTATAATAAAACTAATGCTATAACAATATACTCTAGTGGCTTTAGTCATGGTTTGTGGTTGAATGGATGGTTGTTTGTTTGTTTGTGTTGCAACATTCTTATTTATTTATACTGCAACTCGTATGAATAACGATAATAATGAACATTATGGTATAAATACAAATAGAAAAATTAAGAAATATTAATGGTTTGCTTTTGTCTTTTTAATAATTGCTTTTTTTACAAATTAATTTTACAAAAAGTGGGTGCAGTCACTTTCCCTTAACAATCAATTTATGTGGATCAATATGAAACTATATTCTAATATTTATAATTGTTTGTTTGTAATATTTATAATTTGGTGTGACAAAATTCGTTTCTTTGCAGGTACAGGGTGGCTGATGAAAGCCGCTACCAAAAAAAAAATATAATAACTTTATTTCTATTTAATGAATGTGGTCCATTTTTTTATTTTGCAGATTGATTCTTAGATTTGACAAAAATGGATAACTGGGACACCGAAAAAAGAATTTAGATTGTCCGCCGTTATCATTCACTGGAGTTCGTAGTTTCGGTTCAAAGAGAGTATAGGCGCACATTTGGCGGCAATCCTCCGAGCAGATGGACCATAATGAGACTTGTAAACAATTTTGCCGAGCATGGGACAGTCAACAGAAGACCTTACCATCGAAACCCTTCAGTTCGAACGGAGGAAATAATCGCTGCTGTAGCTGCTGCGATACAACACAATCCAAGAGTTTCGACAAGAAGCTTATCTGCTCGAATGGCTATAAGCAGACAGTCATTACAGTCAATTATGCACATAGACTTGGAGTTATTCCCATATAAAATTGAAATAGCCAACAAACCTAACGCTCCAGACTTGCCGATTCGCTTGAAATTTTGCCAGAAGATGCTTCCTTCAAATGGTGGAAGAGGATGGAAACATGTTGAACTGTCGTTTCATGTCTGACGAGGCCCATTTCGATTTGAACGGCAACGTAAACAAACAAAACAGAATTGCGACGAAAATTTCCCAATAAGCTGATATCCAGAAACTCCACATTCCGTTGGCCACCCAGGTCGCCTGACCTTACTGCACCTGACTTTTTCTTGTGGGGTTATTGCAAACAGGAAGCTTACAAAGCAAAACCAACAAATTTGAATGAACTAAAGCAATCCATTCGAGCAACAATTGCGGCTATTCCTGTCTCAACTCTCCAAGCAGTAATGAACAAATTTTTGCTAAGATGCCGCACATGCATCAACGAGCAGGGGGGGGGGGGGCATTTAAATTCCATTATTTTTAAAACAAATTAAACTATATTTAATAAAATTGAATGAGCTTTAACATGAGTTAAAGAAAAATGTATTCCATACCCTGGAAAAAAAGTTATTTGAGTTTCTTAATGTAGCAATATTCATCAGTTTTAAGATATTAAATTAGAAATGGTGCAGTTATTTAGAAGTATAACGGCTCGAAAACGAAGCTGAAATAATATTTTTGTTTTTTTTTTTTGTTATATTGCAGAGTTCGCAAATGCTCACTCACTGCTCATTCATGTGTGAGTTTGTACACTTCAGTTTTTTCTGCTTCTTTCCATACATGTGTGAGAGACTAGTAAGAATTTTATGTTTTTGTTCATTTATGATTGAGAAGATTTATTTTTTTTCCCCTTACTATTCAAAAGTGAATAAATGAGAAAATATTTTGCTTATCACGCAAGTGCTCATAGATGAGAATTTACAATTTTGTTAATTTTTCATTAATGAAATGATCGCAGAAAAATGTTTTCATTAAGGGTTCGTATATTTTGTAATATGTAGCTACCGGCGTATGCAGTAACAAAGTGTTTTAGAAATCTCATTTCTGAGAAATTTCATAAATGAACACTCATAAATGAAAACGTTAATAAATGAAGCAAGTAAGAGTGCTATATTCGGCCATGCCAAATCTACCAAATATATCCTTCACCATAGTAATGCTAGATATTGTGTTACCATCTTATATTTGATAGAAAATTTTTTGGAAATTTTTTTGGAAAAATTTTTTCTCATTTTTTTTTTCTAAATTTTTGGTAAAATTTTTTTGTAAAATTTTTATGTATAATTTTTTTGGAAATAATTAATGCAAAATTTTTGATTTTTTTCTTTTTGCAATCTATACTGCGTTAGAATGATCAGACTAAACCAAAAAAAATCCTTGAAAAAATTTCCCCTCCTTAATGGGCCTGTTAACTGCTTCTGGATACCAGTGGGCACCCTGTAGGTCAATTGGCCACCCCTATATGTATTTTCTTTTCTTTATATGTATTTTCTTTAAAGGCCTTTAATACAAATCAAAGCAGAATAACCTAACCAACCTAAAAATAAACACAAAATCGGCCCTCGCAAGGGGGTTATTAATTTCCCGAGATTTGTATGCACTCCTTGCAATCTAGCTGTCGCGGTCTAATATTTATTTGACAAACAAATACAAAAGAGTATCATTAAAGCCGAAAAAAATGAAAAATTGTGAAAAAATATAGGTGGGCGTGGTTTTTTGCCCGCGTCAACCAAAGGAATGATCCGATGTAGCTGAATTGCAATCCGAAAACTTTTGAAACTATGCCTGGCAGATTGATGGGCTTAAATCTTCTGTATCTCGTCTGGTGCCTTGGTAAGTGACATTACTGCCCGAACACGGACACACGGACATCGCTTAGTCACTTTGCTATGTATAAGGATCCAGAATATATATACTTTATGGGGTCTGAAATGAATATTTTAGAAACTAAACACGGAATGACAAACTTATATATACCCTTTTCACCTGTGGTGAAGGATATAAAAAAATGTACAAATATTTATGTAAAAGAGCATTAATTAATTCATTACTTATCACATGATAGTGTTACGACCTACAAATTTTTTATATAAACTTTTTCTTATTTTCCACATTTTTGTTTTTGTACAGATCTCACTCTTTTTTTAACATTTTTCATCCATGATTTTTGTATTACAGTTAAGGGTCGATAGTCGCAGCTTTAAATGTATGGCCTAGTGTGCTCTTGCGTATACATTCTGAAATTAATTTTTATTTCAAAAAAAGCTTTCATAGACGTGATCATATTGCATCTACGGTTTTTGTGTTCAAGCTAGAAAAAAATTATTTTCTCAGCCTTAAACAAGCCAGCAGATGGATATTGTTTCAGAACCTAAGATCTACTTTAAACTAAAAAAAAATCCTTTGGTGTTTTGAAAATTGGATTCTAAAATAAATAAAACAGCAATATAAAGTGTGATTTGAAAATATTGAACAAAATTATTTAGAATTCCTAAATGTATTAAGACTCTTTATTTTATTTAAATAAATGATCTTCTCTTTTTTGTTTAGAAAATTTTTTTTCACAAATATTTTGGCTAATTTTGTGACAAATTTAAAGACAATTGTAGAAAATTCCTTAACAGCATTATATGTATATTCGTGTTTAAATGTAAATTGTCATAATAAACTTATATTACACCGAAGCAACGGCCAAAGAGGACTTTAAAAGACAAACAACAAGTACCGTAATAACAATAAAAACCGAAAAAGTGACAATAAAAGCAAAACAACAGGAAATTGCACTTCAAGGACAATAATCATAATAACCGTAATAATCGTAATACGGGTACTACTTCAATTTACTTAGTCACACTTCCTTTGGAGCTTTACACTTAATGTTACTTCTTCACCCACACTTAAAAATGTTTACATTTCCATATAAAAACAACCACAAGGATAATGTACAGTAACCTTGCAGCTAAAAATGAAGTTAGAAAGGAAGTATTGTTGCTATAAAATTGTGTTTCAATCTCTGTTTTTATTTGTACAGACCAAATGTAGAAGAAATAGTCGTGAAACTTTTTAATTTATGCTCATACATACTTCATGTATGTATGTATGTATGTATGTTTGTATGTATGTATGTGTGTATGTATGTATGTATGTATGTATGTATGTATGTATGTATGTATGTATGTATGTATGTATGTATGTATGTATGTATGTATGTATGTATGTATGTATGTATGTATGTATGAGCTTAAATAGAAATATAAACACAGAAAAAATTTTTTGCTTCAATGAAAGGTTTTAATTAGTTTTAGACACAAATTTAATTCAATTTTTTATTGATTCAATAATTTATTTAATTAGAAATTTATTTTATTCTTTCTTAATTAAGAATATAATTGAATCAATTAAAAAATCAATTAAATTTTTTTTTTTAAAATAATTGAAGCCCTTAAGCAAAAATTTTTTTCTGTCAATAAATTAAATAGATAATTAATTAAGAATATAATTGAACCAATTAAAAAATTAATTAAAATTATATCTAACTATATCTAAGCAATTCAAGCAAAAGACCAACTCATCTGGATAAGGTCGTTTTTGGCTGTGCCAAGCTGAAGAGCTTAACATGAATCCATACACATATACATTTGGTTGCTTACCCTGTTGAAATACTTTTACATATCGAGACAACAAATATAAATATTTTGAAAAAATTAAAAAAATTAAAAATATGAAAAATTAGAGCCAGTCGCCGCTTTTGCACCCATCTCAGCCTTTGTTGATCCTCTCTGACAAATCAGCCGACTATATAAATTCGTAAACTATCTAAGGCCTTTGAATTTTTTTTTTTCAACTTGAACATGGCCAGCAAATGCCGAGGCAGACCATGAACTTTATGGGTCCCTTTGAGACCCCCTTCATTCCTCAATGATATCTGGTATCAGACCGGAAAGTTACGAATACCTTACTTTTATTAAGTTTCGTGCTGTCACTCGCCTTTTTACTCTCGGTTGTAGTTATTTCAGACTGGCGACTGATACATGTCGACAGTTTCCTTCTCACAGAGTCTATGGTACTTGTAGTTGCTAACATTTTCTTAGTTTTAATAATAATTCCACAGTCTCCAAGTATCGTCTTACCTCGATGTATGACTTGGCCAGGTAATACTTGAGAGTCCGTGACCTGTCACTAACGGATTAAAGCATTTGTGGGTACCCAGATTACATCTATGCTCCTTCTTGGTCTTCCTGCCAACTTGTATTAAAAATTTCCAGAGTCTTTGGTGGGAATCGAACCCACAACACCGAACTGATAGACTAACACACTACCTACTAGCCCACCGAGGCAGCCATATTATAAATATCCTTTATCTTTGCTGTGAGAAATATATAACATAACTTTAAAAACTGAAACTGCGAGTACCTGCCTACTCGGCCTAACCTCACGGTGGTCTTACCACCGAGTGAAACTTAGGCGTAGACTAGCGCCCCCATTGTGTAGTATAACATCACTTTACGATTGCCACCAATCGCTTTATGTGTGTGATACAGTCACAATGAGTAGCAATTTATATAATATGGCAAGTTTTTCCAAGGCAAGCCTAGATCCACATTATAACCTTTTGCTTAGGGGTTTGGAGACTATCCAAACTCCGTCTGTTGAGAGTGCAACAGCACACTTGATCGACTTTGCACCTTACCTACATAAATCGATCTTAAACCACAACCACCACATGTACCCCCGTAGGGGACCTCACCAATAACCGGTCACAGAGAGGATAGGCTCTCTGTGGGGCCACCGATTCCCGTGGTACCAGTCCTTTGGGCACTGGTCGGGCCTCGAAGAGGACCCGTATGTTTTAACACACAGACCTTTTCTTCCAGATTTAGGCTCTAGGAACCCTAGCGTCTGGTGCCCCTATTTTCCCCGAGTGAACCGCGTCAAAGCATTTGCCATTCCTGCAGTGACAATTGGAACCCCCGGGGGGACTTAAAACAGAAGTAAAGGTAGTTGTGTTATAAGGACGCGTTTTGAACTGACGAAAAAGGATGTCTATAGGAAATGTGTTATACATACGAAAGGAACAGCCAAAAAAAACAATTTTGTTTTTCTTATAATAAGTCGTGTCATTCTCTGGTCTATAGACCAATACAAGCTCTTGATATAGAACTGATACATGTGAGGTTAACAAGGGCAACTTCGCTTACAACATTAGAACAAGACTGATTTGGAATGATGATTATACAATAAAACAAGCGACGATATTTCTACAGGCACTTTTTAACTCATTTTTTATAAAGTCAAAAATCCATTAAAGACAGAGTCTTAACATTGCAGTTTTCTTTTAACCTTGATGTTTATATTGCACCGAAAATGCAACACAAATGATAATAAGTCAGTCTTTCCACAGTTAACACTTCTAACCTAGCAATCTAGTACTATATTGTAGGATTTTCTCAGAATCTTACGTCTGCGGTAACGATTCCACTCAAGTTTTCTTTCTTAAACTAATTTTTAGATTTTTCACTTCCAAAGTATTCTCCTCACTTATCTATCCGCTCAGATATTTATTTGTTATTACACCCTTGCGAGACTGCCTTGTCCGTCTAGTCCACAAAATATGAAAAAGCAAATCCGTAACTTTTACACTGCACTGGTAAAAAAAAAGCCAGAGATCAACTGATATTCAGACCCTCCATGGCCGTATGTTTCTCCATGTGGCTCTGAAGATCATTAGCACGAGGAGGTATTATTCGTGCTTCTGACAATTCAATTTATTTTCGGCAAAATGGTGTATGAAATGATATAAACCAATGTAGTTAGAGGTCATATTAGCTGCCTCGAAAAAAAAATCTTTAGGCTTAAATTATTAATAAAAATAATTTATAATTTATTCCATGACTTTATTTAGTACAGAATAAATTGAAACGGGGATGGTGGAGTACCCAACTTCAAACGGTATGAACCCCGGATCGAATGCCGACAGAGACAGAAAAATCACCACGGCTTCCGAGTATTTAATTACAAGGCTTCTCCCCTCCAGACTAATGCATAGAAAAAGAAAAGGAGAAGCTCCCTGAAGTACTAGCTTACTCCTGGTATCATACGAAGA
Source organism: Phasia obesa (assembly GCA_949628195.1). NCBI lineage: Eukaryota > Metazoa > Arthropoda > Insecta > Diptera > Tachinidae > Phasia > Phasia obesa. The sequence goes on along the minus strand of OX451218.1, from coordinate 137,873,991 downwards.
ATTTGCACCACTACAAAAGGAGGCGTGGCTCCTAGACCATAACAGATGGTAGCCTCATCATCGTGGGATAGAGTACTTAGCTGGAACGACATAAAATATTAATGAAACAGACTCCAGGCAAAAATTTAGGACAAGGTTGTAGAAGCCCTATGTTTTCAAAAGGAGTAATAGAAAAACAATTTTAATTGGGCAATATGTCATAAGCATTTCCGTGTTCGAGGATTTATGTATATAACAAACGCCAGCTTCACCAGCATAACAAAATATTTTAAAATTATAGAATGATTGAAATATGAAATAGAAATTTTATAATTTGTACATATAACAATATAGTAACTCATTTCCGACTGTCTGTCTGTTTGTCCTTCATTGTTTGTGTTCGCATCACGTAAAAACTACTGGATGGATTTTAACAAAATTTTGTGAGGAGGTACCTTAGTATCCCGATCCCAATATAGGCTACTTTTGTTCTGCAAAAATTTCTTACTTCCTTTCTCTTGGTGGAGAAAAAGCAGTGAAAAACGCAATTTCCGGTTTAAAGGTGTTGAAATTTTCGGTTTAAAACTGAGATATTTTCAACACGGTTCATTTCAACACGGCTACATTTTCACCACACACCTTTTTATATTTAAAAGTGGGATATTTTAGAAAGTACTACGCAACAGATAGCGCCAGTTGATGAAAATTTGTATTTTTACTTTGTGGAATTACATTGTTATTAAAATATTTTAAACACCTCTTACAGAGGTTTACAATAATCTTTAGAATTTTGGCATTTGTTTAGAAATTTTAGAATTTTATCGAGGGATGGGTACCTTTATATAAAGTAAAAACATAAACCATAACTGAAGCACTACAAAAGTAAGAGTCTTTCAAAGCAAAACCGAGCAAAATATTGTCAGCACGACGTGGCGGGCACAGCTAGTTGTCAATATGTTTTCATTAAGCACAGAATCAGAAACATCAACATGTTTTAAACTTGGGAAAATTGAAATATTTTTGTAAATATAAATATGTTCCGATTTAATTTATATATTTAAAAAATTCGACTGCAATTATCTAAACTCCATCTGGCTTATTAACTTGTAATTTTAAATTTTTACAAATATATTTATCTTAATAAAATGTTGTACGTAAAAATAAAAGCAATAACAAAACAAATTCATTTACTTCCCCTTAAATATTCTGAGACTTATATTCTAGTCATATATGAATTCCCTACTCTGGGGAGGTAAACAGCAGCAAAAATCTGGAATAATAACAAAAATACGTAATTGCAATAAAAGGAATAAACCTACAACTCACAATTGTAACACTCAAAATAAGGAAAAAAAGACAACACAAAGAAACGCATAAACATGCAGCGGAAATAATGTATTAATCCTGTGGAGGCCATATTTTTATCGTTATTGCCTGCTAAACTTACTTTTTGCTTATAACTCTCTCCCTCTCTCTATCCACCGCATACTCTTAAATAGAAAACATTATACTACATAAGCGTTATAACTATGTTTGTTGTATTAGGAAAATGAACTGGCAGTAGAAGATGCCAAAAGTAGTTGTAAGTACTACTAACGTTTATAGCTACTCTATACATATGTCCCTTGTCCTACTAATAATTAAGCAGTAGTTCTTAATGCGTTCTTGTTTGGGTCAGTATTGAGCAGAAAATTGCACTGGATAATAGTATGATAAGAGCTATTGCTAATGAAAGGGGAATATCGAAGTAGATCGCTTTCTTAATGGGTCCCTTTTCGACCCCCTTCTGCCTTCAATGATTATAAGCAACCGATTTATAATTCTTGCAACCTTACTTTCATTGAGTCACGTGCTACCACCAGCCTTTACTCCTGATTTTAGTGATTTCAGACTGTCGAATGGCAAATGTCGGCCTTCTTTCTCATCACGGAGTCCCTAGTAATTGCTAGCATTTATTCAAGGCTCAGGTTCTCCATGGCATTCACATTTAACAAGGTTCTAATAGTGGTGCTAAGCCTTATGATTGCCTGTGCTGGACTTTTAAACACAATTTACGCTGCCGTCTCATTTTCTGAGCACTTTACTAGCCTTCCTACCAAGACGCTCTTTGCGCACCATCCCAGCCCGCTTACAGGTAGTTGCCTCCCTCCACCTTTTCAGGTTAAAAGAGTTTATCCATTGTAGGATCTACGCTCGCATTAGGCGACTGCAATGTACCCAGCTGTGGCTATGTGTCCTTTAAACCAAATCAATGTTACCTCATTAACAGAGGCACATCTATTAAGTTTCAAACCCCTTTCCAGCAAAAATTTGGAGAACATTTCAGCCGATACCTGCTTTTTATAACCGACTGGTAGTCAAGTACAATGAAAACATTTTCACCATACACCCGACTTTCCAGCAGGATTAAAAGCATACAACAGTCCAAGTAATTCTGACCGGTAAGCGATGAAGTACTGCCCCAAACGCAGACTACAGTACAGGTTCAGCCCAACTGAGTAAAATCCTGCTCCTAATCTACCATCAATGAGAGAACCATCAGTAGAAATGCTGATATCGTTTTACATACAACTGCTGTGATAGGAGCTAGGTTGGATTCTGTAAACCTGGAAAGCTGGAACCTGGAACCAGTGATAGGAATTCACATTAAAGCACTGCATGAGCACAGAAAACGAAGCTCATAAGACGCTCATTATAATATTTCATTGAATTCATGTCTGTTAATTGCACACGAGTAACGATGAGTTAACAATAAAAAACAGCAAAGAACAGCGAGCTAAATGCGATAATCTTGTAGAGTTTCCAAAAGCAAGTTTGAATAAGTTTGAGTAAATGTTAAACATAATAACCATTAACTTGGGAGAGTTCAAGCAGTTTTATGATTTGAGAGAAACATTTCCGTTCATTTTAAGGTCTCCATTTCGTTAGAAACGCAAAAAACAAGAGCTAACTTGCACTAGCAAAACTCACTAATCACTGAGTATTTCGAACATTAGACGAGTAAACTCGGCCCTTACTAGTGTAGAAAGTTCGTTTTACTCGGTCAGCTCATTGCGTTGATAATACGAACAGAGGTTTGCTCACTAATAGGTTGGTATGAGTAGGTATGTGTTCAGTAAGCTAGTTTGTCTTTGATTGTGACCACTTGCTCATGAGCTTAGACAAGCTTACTCATGCAATTGTTTATGCCTAAAGTACAAGATTTACAAAGTGCATTTAACAAAAATTTTAATTTAAACTACATATACATATAATATAATAGTAACTCATTTCCGTCTATCTGTCTGTCTGTCTGTCCTTCATTGTTTGTGATCACATCACGTAAAAACTACAGGATGGATTTTAACATAATTTTGTGAGAAGGTACCTTAGTATCCTGATCCGAATATAGGATACTTTTTCCCTAAAAATATCTTATTTCCAAGACAAAGTGGAGAAAAAGCAGTGAAAAACGCAAATTCCTGTTTAAAGATGCTGGAATTTTCAGTTTAAAATTGAGATATTTTCAACACGGTTTCAATTGGTGTGAAATACTTTCAAAGCAAAACCGAGCTAAATATTGTCAGTACGCCCATGACGTGGCGGGCACAGCTAGTATTGAATAATTATGGAACAAAGAAAATACTTCTTCTTTTGCTATATTTTGGATTCTCTGCTTTAGGACTCTATGATTTCAATACAATAGAGTATAGTGTACCCTAGATTATTATTCTATATTATTGCAGATTGTAAAACAACTATAGCTTATATGGCCCCCTCAAATATGCTTTGTTTTTTTTTCACTTTTACTTAGATACTCGATTTTGCTGTTGTGTTGCGTTGTATTTCTTCCACTACAGTTGTTTTCCATTATTACTTAAGTACATGCAAACTCTTTCCTGCCTTTAACGGCAACTACGACGAGTACTTACAAACAAACAAAAAACAAAGCAATGCAAAAACAAGAAGGAAGTAACATTTTCTTTTTGCCAACATACAATAAACTTGTAGTCTTTTGATATTCAGCACAATGCACAATACATGATTGTCCGTCCATCTTTTCATTAAAAAATTTGTATCTCTCTGTTCCTCTAACTCCCTCTCTCTCTCTGTGCTGTGACTAGCAACAATACCATTTAAACTACTTCAATTAGGGATTAGTACCCTTGGTAACCGAATGTTAATGAAAGCAATCCTTAGAAACATATTTCCATTTAACACCTCCTATTTTCCTTTTTTTGTGTTTTTGCTTCTTGCCTGTTACTCACAGCGTTGATTTAATTTTGAAGTTGGTTGTTGCCATTTTAAATGTTGTCTCTTTGTTTTCTTCTTTAGATTAATTTTTGTCATCTGTTTTAAAAGGACCTAAAGTGTACTCTAGTGGAAAATGTTTATTGTTGCATCCTCAGTGACATCACCAACAACATCATCGCCTGCATCATCATTATCATCTGTGCCAGCCGTATATAATTTGTTGTTCACATTTGAAGTGATTATTTCCGAAACCAGACATTTATATAATTACACAGTGCAACACGGAAAAAAAATAACCATATACGGACACCACTACTAAGAAAGAATAAATTAAATTAAAAATTAGGTGATAATATCAAAAAAAAATTGGTAAAATTATTAGACACCAACAGAGCGGAATGCACATTTTCTAGACAGCTACGTCCGTCATCAGCTCTCTTCGTACCTATCTACTTAGGGTAGTGTTTAGTTGTAAGCATCATCTATTTAACTAACCAAACCCAGATAAAGGAATACGATAAAACTTGTATTCAATTCATTTCTTTTTTTAATTTTAACGATCAGTTTTTTGTAGAAATTTTAACGCAATTTTTATGTAAAATTTTATAAATTTTTTTTAATGGATTTTTTTTTGTAAAAATTTTATCGAAAATTTTTTTTAGAAATTTTATCGAATATTATTTGTAAAAATTTTGTAGAAAATTTTTTGTAAAAATTTTATTGAAAATTTTTTGTAAAAATTTTATCGAAAATTTTTTGTAAAAATTATATCGAAAATTTTTTGTAAAAATTTTATTGAAAATTTTTTGTAAGAATGTTTTCAAAATTTTTTTGTAAAAATTTTATCGAAATTTTTTTGAAAAATTTTATCGAAAATTTTTTGTAAAAATTTTTTGTAAAAATGTTAAATTTTTTTGTAAGAATTTTATCGAAATTTTTGGAAAATTTTTTTTTAAAAAACCTTATCGAAATTTTGTTGAAAAATTTTATCGAAATTTTTTTGAAAAATTTTACCGTAATTTTTTATAAAAATTTTATCGAAATTTTTGATAAAAATTTTATCGAAATTTTTTTGGAAACATTTTATAGAAATTATTTTTATAAAATTTAGGACCTTCCTGTATTCTATTAGACTGGTCAGACTAAAGCACATCCAGGGGGTCATATTGACTGTGAAACCCTCTCTTTGCTGGATACTTCTATAAAATTGAAGGCTTTTCCTGACACACGTGATTTCACAAGACATATTGATCCGTACTGGCTCCCCTTATTTTAACTATCCTGAGCGCAGTATCTAACTGTTACTTCCAAGCATTTTCGTGGGCTTCGGATACTTCACAATTATCCTAAGCCTCCAACCTTCTAAGTACATAAAGTATTTATGGACTTATGGGGATTGAAAATCGGTCAAATATGACAATATTGTGGCTTGCATTTTCGCCTTTATCTAAGAAATACTGGAATTTTCTCTTTGTTGGTAAAATAAATCGCTAAAGGTAGAGATTAATTCGTTACCGGTATTTTGAAACAGTAGCAATTGAAGATCATATGCTCTCGCCATCCATTTTTTGTGCTCGCAAGTGTTTATGAATTGGGATCCGGAATAACCTTTTTATATTTACAACTATTGTTACTTATAATATTATAAACGAGAACATTGAATGATATTATTATTTTTTATGGGGGATACCGAAGCAGACCCCCTTTGTTCCTTAATCCTACTGGTAATTTATCACTACCTTACTTTTATTGAGTTTCATGCTGTCACTAGCTTTTTACTCTTGACTGTAATGATTGCAGACCAGCAATTGATACTTGTCGACATTATTCCTCATCACAGAGTCTATGGTAATTGCTAACATTTGGTTAAAAGCATAGGTCTCCACAGCATTTAATATGTGTCTGTCTGAGGTCCGAAGCCTGTTTTATGATAGCCTTTTTCCAGGCACAGTCGGCAAGGTTCGCCTTTCCTCGATTTTAAACTTAGCCAGATAATACTTGAAAGTCCGTATCCTGTCACTAACTTAGTTAACCATTTGTAGGCACCCATATTATATCCAACCTCCTTCTTGGTTTTCCTGCCAACTTGTAGGGAAAAGTTGTAGAGTCTTTGGTGGGAATAGCCCACTTAATGCTCAGCAATTATGTTTTCATTTGTATTGTTGCCAGTTCGGAAAAATAATTTTAAATTAAGTCGTTTTATTTAAACTCGAAACTTGACCTTGAAAACCTAACTATAAAAAGCAATAGGAAGTAACTATAGAAAATTCTTAAATTCCAAATCTAAAATTCCTGTTTCATCTCACGTTCTATATTCGATCATTAAAAGTGTAAAGTTTATATTCGATTTAAACTTTGATTTCTAAATTGTTAATTCTTTGGCAATATTCAAATGATGAAAGCTTAAAGATCCTTCAAAACGTGTCAAAAGCAAATCAGTTCTTGTCACAATTGTTTAATATCCTTGACTTAAATATGTTTCACATTTCCACACCGCACCCACTGATTGTGTCAAGTTGAAGTGATTGTCTTCGTTTGTGCTGTGTGTGAAACATATATGACACATTGACATATTCGACTATTGAAATACAAATACACATTCATATGTATAAGCAAACTTAACATCGTCGTACATGTATTTACCACCTACAAGTGTACTTATTTAAATAAGAGTAAATATGTATTTGGTTGAACATTTGAGTGAACAAAAAGCTGAACATGTGTGAAATTTGGTATATTAAAGTGAAAGTTCATGAAATATTTATGTATGAACGTGTCAATAAGTGTGCGTTTGTGTTTCAAATGTAATCATTTAATGTGATTTCAATTGATTTTCGATAAGATTTCACTTTTGCCAAATATTTGCTTAATACTGGTATTTGTCAAATGAAAATCGTGGACCACTTAAATGTAGAGTGGCAGTATAAATATTGAGGTGTTAATAAAAAGGGTTTACCAATAGGTATGGATAGGAAATAAAGCACTACATGAGCACAAAAATGGAAGCTCATAAAATGCTCTTTATAATATTTCATTGAACTCATGTCTCTTCATAGCACACGAGAAACGTTGAGGGGACAATAATAAACAGCGAAGACCAGGGAGCTAAATGCAATGAGCTTGTAGAGTATATAATTTGAATAAGTATGAGTAAATGTTGAACATAATAACAATGAACTTGGGCAAGTTCAAGTGAGCAGTTTTATGTTTTGAATGAAACACGAACACAGTTCAAGTGTATAAACAAAAAAAGTACATAATTTCCAAACAACATTACTTACGTTCATTTTAAGGTCTTCAGTTCGTAAGAAACACAAAAAACAAAAAGCAACTTGTGCAAGCAAAACGCTCTATGCAACAACTACTTAACAAAACACACTGAGTGTTCCGAACATGTGACGAGTAAACACGGCGCTCACAAGTATAGAAAGCTTGTATGAAGTATGAATTTTTGAAGTATGAAAATCAGTGTACGAAAACAAACAAAACGTTTGTCAAACGTTTCATTAAAAGCAAACTTTTCTTATTGTTTACTTTCTTACTCTGATAAATATCCATTGAATTGCTTATGCTGCTTCTCACACAAGCTATACAATTTAATAGTATGTGTTTGTTGGGCACCACTGTTATAAAATCAAATTCTGTTTACTTTTGTAAAATTCATATTTATCTTTTACTTAACAGAATCGAATAGATGCCAGGGAAAAATGACCTTAATAAATTTGGCGCAATGTACATCACTGCCTTGCCACATGAAAACATCTATTTTTAACCGACTTGAAAAAAAGAAGGAGGATATCAATTCGTCTGAATGTTGCTTTTTTTATGTTTGTACCCGCAGAACTCAGTCATTTCTGAACCGATTTTAAAAATTCTTTATTAGAAAGGAAATGCTTACAGATTGGTCCCATTTTAAAAGAAGTTCAGAATTTTGAAAATTAAAGGGTGTCCCCATACAACATACGTGTTTTTTACGTGTATTGTGAACCGAAAATTGTGAATTTAAAATTGAACAGAATTTCCAATATTTATAATCAGGCATTAAATATTTATTATTAGAAGTTAAAGGGTGTCCCAATAGTTGATGTAATTTGATGTATATTGCCAAACTTTTGAACCGTAACAGAGAGACGGTTGAAATTTACAAAGAACCTGTATATCTAAGTCCTTTGTAACATCAAGTATATAATTTTAATTTGGAAACTAAAGGGTGTCCCCATAACTGATATAATTTTACCTATCTAGCCCTATCTTTTGAACCGTTATAGACAAACATTTGAAAATTAGACAGAATCTCCACTACAATGTCCCGTATAATAACATTTATAAATATTTAAAATTTTAAAGGGTGTCTCAATAGTTGATGTAAATTGTTGCATATTGTTAAACTTTTGAACCGTTTTAGACAGCCATTTTTTTTATTACTGTGTCAGTAATAATAAGTGTAAAAAAATAAAGGGTGTCCTCATATCTGATGTAATTTGTCGTATATGGCTTTATCTGCTTAACCGTTACGGATAGACATTTGAATGTACAGAACGTATATTACTATGTCCGTTAGAGCAACAAGTATAAAAGTATTTGATTTGAGTACTATTTCTTACAGATTGCCAGAATTATTACAATAAATTCTTTATAATTTTTACGTGTTGCTTGACTTCTTATTATGAACTAAAATTGTCTATTAATTTTAAAAATATTTATATAAATAAAATAAATAAAATAACTAAAATAAATACAATCTAAAATACCACAAGCGCCAAGAACTCTCAATATCTAACCTTCCCTGTGGGATAACTCTATACATTTATTCTATCTAAATACCAAAATAATTGTGTATTGACGCAAGTAAATGTATGTTTGACACACAAACATTTTGGTTAAGTTTGAGGCAAATATATACTATATCAAACTATGTACACTGTGGAGCAGAAGCAAATATATTTTGAAAAGAATATGAATACGTAAGAATTTTAAACAGTTGCCATTATTTTAATTTTTTTCTTTCATTTTAAGAATTTGTTGTATAATTTTGTTGTGTATATTTATAATAATTGCGCGATAAATCTGAAAAAACAAGCTTTCCCACACAGAAAAATTTTTTGCATATCTCGTTTTTTTAAGATAAAGTTCGTTGACAATCCGTCGACGATTGTAGCAGCACAGAAATTCGTACTCCACAACGCAGTCATTTTTTATAAAAAATTTGCATCATAGTAATCAATTCAGACAGCAATCAATTCAGTAATTGAAGGCTAAAAGTCGGTTTATTGAAGAATAGTTTGATCAGTGATGGGCGAATTTTACACCAACGGATTTATAAACCTACTGTTCACTCTTCATTTTTGTTTGGCATTTTTGTCTACATTTTTCAAATCTTTGCATTTCTGTTCCCGGTTTAATTAAATTTTTTGTGTAAAGTATTTGAATCCAATCAGTTTTATTTTTTTTTGGGTACAAATAAGTTAATTTCGTTAAGATCAGGACAATCTTTATTCGCCAAGTTGGAATAGTTGCCTGATGTGGTCTATAAGCGGAATCGTCTCATAAAAAATATCGTCAGTAGAACCCGTTCGAGCTACATACTCGTATGTACTTCGTGTCTAATTCCGTCTCTTATTATATTTTAATTTAGGAGAAGTTTCGTTAAAGCTTGCTCGATAATATCAACCTTCCATGATAAATTGTCGCGCAAAAGAGCAATTGTTTCGTTAGCTGTGTGGCAAGTGGCACCGTAATGTTGAAACCACATATCGTCCACATCCATATCTTCTAATTCGAACCGTAAAAAGTTCAGCATCATCTCACGATAGTTTATAGTAACTGCCTCATTTTGGAAAAAATACGATGATGCCGCCAGCCTATAAACCGCACCAAACAGTCAGTATTTGTGGGTACATCGGTTTTTCGACAATCATTTTTGGATTATCATTCGCCCAAATGCGGCAATTCTGCTTATTGACTTTTAGGTGTGATTCATATTCAACATCGGCCCTAAAAACTTAACCACCCTATTATTACTATAAAATTTAACCACCCTATATAGTTATTACTTTTAAAACAAATTGAAAAAATTAAATTTACTAAGAGTTTTCGTTTGTTTTTTTTTTTAGTTTTCGCCAGAGTACCGTAAAACTCACTGCTCAATCATTTGTGAATATGTACATTTTAGTTTTTTCTGCTTCTTTTCATACATGTGTGAGAGACTAGACAATATTTTGTGTTTGTTCATTTATGAGTGAGATAATTTATTTTATTTCCTTTCTATTCAAGAGTGAGTAAATGAATAAATATTTTGTTTTTCACGCAAGTGCTCATATATGAGAATTCACAATATTGTTAATTTTTCATAAATGAAAAGATCGTGGAAAAACGTTCACATTAAGCACTCGCATAAATGTATATATTTAAGCACATATTTTGTAATATACAATTGCCCTAATAAAGAATTCTCATATATGAGAGATTTCATAAATGAATATTCATTAATGACAACGTTCATAAATGAAAAATAAAAAAAAAAATATTTTATTGTTCATTTATGACCGTGAAAAAAATTTAAAATTTTAGAAATCTCATTTATGAGAAATAACATAAATGATGAAATTTCAATGCTAATAAATGAAAAATTCTGAACCCTGGTTAAAAGTATATTATAAAAAAATAAATCCCATAACTATAAATTAAGTGTTTTGAAATAAATATATCTATAACATTCTTAATTTAAAATTTTACAGAGTTTGTCATGAAGAAATCATCAATATTTATTCCGGATAAATTTAGTATTCTGTGAATGACATTACATTCAATAAATAGATGTGATTGACCTTTAGTGTTCATATTTACTACATTATAGGTCAACATTAATTTTAATTATTGATTTAATCAATGACTTAAAGTGTTAATCGATTTCCTTAACCTCTTAACTAGATACTATCTACACAAACAAATACGCACACACACATACCCACATATATACATATAAACATTTACACGCGAAGAATATCAAATATTGCCTCGAGGAAACTATTATTTTGTTTGAGATAAATTAATACAATAAAGTAAAGATGAGAAAGAATGTTTTTCCAGCAGTAAGGGCAGAACAAGGAGATGTTCTAAAGCTATAAATAACATTGGCCAAACAAAAACAATTATAGCAATAGCTGCGATAAACCAACATTAACAAAAGAATTTTACAACATCAATGAATTAAGTACGAGTTAATATTTAGAATTAAGTTGTATATTGGCCATAAGGTTTACTGGTTGCTTGGCTGATTTCTGACTGGTTATTTGTGGTTCAGTGGTCGGAGTTCAAAATATAAATACGAGGTAGGTGGCAGAACTTTAATTCGGATAAATAAAGGCATTTAAAAATAATATTCAACATAACTTATTGAAATTAACTCAGTTGCTGGAGATATGAACTTGTTTGTATGATTATTTTTTCAACTGCTCAGGGACATCTTGTCAAAAAGAAAGATAAAGAAACTCATGTTGGTGTTTTGTGTAGGCTTGAATACTTTATGTTTTGATTCTTATTTAGTTAAATAAAATTAAACATAAGGAACTTTTGGTTAAAGTAAAATTTCGTACTTTTAACTTTTAGGCAGAGTTCGAAAATAAATAAAACGAAACGTTTGCTTTCGTTCTGTTTTGTTATTTGCAGTAAGTAAAACAAATTGAAACAATAAGAACGATAGTGCCAATTTGTGTTGTTTTATTTTTAGTCGTCAAAACATGCTGTAAATTAAGTTAAATGTACTCATGTATAAAAGAAATCAATGAGAACATTACAAACAGGTTTTGGGAAAAAAAAAACTTTCTCAAACGTTTGCAAAGCTGTATAGAACTTTTATTTTTGAGAGATATTTCGACGACAATAGTGTAAGAAGGAACACGAAACTAAAAGTAGTTCAAGAAAAAAAATCATAAAAGTAAAATAAATTTTATACACTGACTGCCTAGTTGGAACTATATATTTATTGCTGTTTTAATTTACTTTAAACCTGCGAAATATTAACCCAAACATAGTGTGCATCCTGAAAGTAATTCACACCAAATTTTAAGACACTTACGTATTTACTTTATATAAAGGTACCCATCCCTGGATAAAATTCCAAAATGTATATTTAATTCTCAAATTCTAAAAACTGTTGTAAAGCTCTGTAAAAGACAGGCAGGAAATGAGTTAATCATAAATTTAAAACAGCGCCATCTGTTGCGCACCATTGCTTAAAATATACTGCATTCAAAAATAAAAGATGCCTTAAAGTATGCAGTACCTTTAAATCGGTAAAAAAAAACAATCGGCATACTTTCACTGCTTCTTCTCCACTTTCTCTTGGAAATGGATAGATTTTATGAGTATTAAGTATAAGTATCGATATCATAATAGTACAATGTGCAACACGGAAAAAAATAACCATATACGGACACCACTACGTGATAAAAGACCCAAAAAAAAGACCCATGTCTCCCAGTTTTGCCCAAAGTCCTCCAGGTTTTTTTTTATGGCTCCTCAAAGATGTGGGGCCTCGATGTCGTTTTGGAAAAAAAAAATGATCAATTCCTTAAGCTCTTATTTTGCAAACCGTTTGAAATTTTGATATACTCTCTGAGGCAAAGTTATAGCTCTTGTCATAAAGAACAAAAATTGTTAACATATAAAATCAAAAAAATTCATCTTCAAGGTCAAAATCGCAAAAAACTTAAAAAAATTCAATTTTTTTACCTTTTTTCCCCTGTTCAGGTCCATACGTAGCAAACCGTTCAAAATTCAAGGAAACAATCAACTACAAAAATAAACCTAAGATCTCAATAAACAACTTTCTAGAACATATGAACTTCCTAGGAATGATTCTTAACACCGTTAAAAAATTTTCGGGAAATTTTTCACTTTTGCGGCTACCTAAGCGCTACCTAACACTTTGCTTCAGAGAGTATATCAAAATTTCAAACGGTTTGCAAAATATGAGCTTGAGGAAATGATCATTTTTTTGCAAAAATAACATCGAGGACCCACATCTTTGAGGACCCATAAAAAAAACCTGGAGAACTTTGGGCAAAACTGGGAGACAGAGGTCTTTTTTTTGGGTCTTTTATGACGTAGTGGTGTCCGTATATGGTTATTTTGCCATGACTTAAAAAATTACACAGTGTGGTATCATTTCAACCCTATACATAGGTAGTCATATAGGCAATGGAGCTCTATTCTATGCAAAAGTGTGGAATAAATGTGTCGATTTACCAATGGTGTTGGCGCAGTGTCGATTCGAAATCGCAGCCTCGATATCTTGATCGCGTTGCGCCAACTAGGTAAAAATTCCATCGCTTAGCTGCTCGACATCAAGAGAGTGAAACCACAAAAAAAGCTTTGGAGGGTGTCCTGGATTGGTTAGTCTGTCTGTCTTGGCTGTAGCTGCCGATGTCGTTGAGAATCATCAGAAATATCAACCAGACACTCTATTGAGCATCACCAGACAGACCCTACAGCGAATTTTAGTGAAATACTTCCCCACTTATTCTCGTACAAAATGCAAGCAGTGTACCACCTAATGGCTTTTTTTACGACAACACTACCTGCAAAGCTTTTCGGTAGTCTGAGAACACCCAGAGTCTGTGGTGGGAATCGAACCGCAACCCCCAGACTGTTAGACAAGCGCTTAAACAATCAGTCTAACGAGGAACTCAAATTAGACTATCACGGCCAGCTGAACATCAGTCGTGTGTGAATTATTGTGAGCATAATCTCCCGTTTTGGCGATTTCACATGGCCCGCAAGATGGCACGACTTAAACATCCCAGACTTCTTTCATCGATGCAGCTTGAAGTCGCGTATTTAAGCTAACTAACCCCAGACAATCTCAGCCATTAAGGAGAATATATGATAGGTATCACAGTTATCACAGGAATAAAGTCAAGTAAAATGCTATAAAATAGGCTCAAATGTGTATCACCATCGGCGGCAGTCACTCGATGATTATCATCTTTTCCACTTAACAGATAAAATTTTAAAGGTCCAAATAAAGAGTTCCAAGACTCAAAATGGAGCATTTCAAAAACAAATTTGGATTATTACATTTTGCGTTACCCTGTAATACTTCCATAAATAGGAAGTGTGCAATCTCCTTTAGGTCATCAATAAAGACTTTGTATCCCTCTTTCTCGAACAGGGCCCTATGATTTGTTACAGTATATGAAATAAAGAAAATTATATTTTCTGTATTCTTCTGGTCTGGTGCCGACCTCGTTAAAGCGATTTGTTTTTTTATTTGTAGTTGGCTTCTATCTCTTATATTTGTTGTATTTATATTTCACAAACTTCTTACAAATTATTCCACCATCAAACTTACCAGGTATAAACTAACAAACACCAGCAACTAAGAAATAACCTGAATACCGAAACCATTGTTGGGGTGTTTTATTTCTATGATGAAAAAAAAAACAAGACGATTGTCGCACCAAGAGGGGGAAAAAAGCCAGCAATTAAATAAAACACTGTAGTAAAAATGCAACAAATAATAAGAAAGCAATAAACGAGAAACATTTTTACAGCAGAATATTGACATGAAATGGTTAAAGTTTTACAATACAATACAATAGAGGAACAATACATTTCAACAATCTACAAAAAAAAATATAACAATACAGGTAATAACAACAATAATAATAAAAGCACCTTTTTTAGTTAAAGCCTACACTTTGTTACTAACGCTGCTAGCCGCTTTTGGTCTGGGCTCTTCTTGTTGTCTAATTAATGCCATAGAAATGCTGCAAATCGCAACAATAACAAATAAAACTTTTCTTTGTTTTTTGTTCTTTTTCTGGTTACAAGTTCAATAAAGAAAACTTTAACTTTATTTGTAAAAAAGATTAAATGTTGCTATGCTCTCTCTCTCTCTCTCTCTCTACCTACAAGAGGTGGATGAAAAATCATGAATTAAGGCAGTTAGTAGCACAAAGCTCTTATCTTTTTCATTAAAGAAATAAAATTGTCTCGTTTGCTGTAAAAACTATGGTGGAAGAATTTTTTGTCGGAGAAAAACTTTGTTGCTAAACAATTTTTGTTAGAGCAATAGTCTCAGTAACGGAATCTTAGTATAAAATTATACTCCGTAGTCTTAGAATAAAACGCAAATCTAAATGCATTACAATAGTCTTAGTATTACACCGTAGTTTTAGTATCAGATGGTACGAAGTCTTCGTATAAAGGATTTCTTTTTTAAACAACATTATCTGCGAAGATCTTAGCTTGTCTGCAGAAATCATCCAAGTTACCTGACGAGTATCGATCCCGCATTTTCCGGGATAATCTCAGTAAACTATCTAAAAGTCTTTAAGGACGGTGTAGTATTAGTATTGGATGACTAAGTCTTAGTATAAGGCGTAACAATACTGTCAGATAACAAAGTATTATTATAAGATGATTTGGTTTTAGGATAAGACGGCGTAAATTTTTTTTTTTTAAAAGGAATATCTTTGGATAATACGAGGTAGCTTCTGATTATGCGGTGTCTTATTTGTGTAAAACGGAATAGTCTTAGTATAAGATAGATTAGTCTTATTGTAAGACGAAGTAGTCTTAGTATAGAACAAAGTAGTCTTAGTATAAGACGAAGTAGTCAGTACAAAACGGAATCTTCTTCGTATAAGTTTGGGGTAGTCTTAATATAAGACGGAGTTGGCAGTATAAGACATAATCTTAGTATAAGTCGAAGTCGTCTTAGTATAAGACGGAGTAGTCTTATTATAAGACGAAGTAGTCAGTACAAAACGGAATCTTCTTAGTATAAGTTTGGGGTAGTCTTAATATAAGACGGAGTTGGCAGTATAAGACATAATCTTAGTATAAGTCGAAGTCGTCTTAGTATAAGACGGAGTAGTCTTAGTATAAGACGGAGTAGACTTAGTAGAAGACGGAGTAGACTTAGTGTAAGATGGAGTATTCTTAGTATAAGACGGAGTAGTTTTAGTATAAAACGAAGTAGTCAGTACAAAACGGAATCGTCATAGTATGAGTTTGGTGTAGTCTTAATATAAGACGGAGTTGTCAGTATAAGACATAATCTTAGTATAAGTCGAAGTAGTCTTAGTATAAGACGGAGTAGTCATAGTATAAGACGGAGTAGTCTTAGTATAAGACGGAGTAGTCTTAGTATAAGACGGAGTAGTCTTAGTATAAGACGAAGTAGTGTTAGTATAAGACGGAGTAGTCTTAGTATAAGACGAAGTTGTCTTAGTATAAGACGGAGTAGTCATAGTATAAGACGGAGTAGTCTTAGTATAAGACGGAGTAGTCTTTGTATAAGACGAAGTATTCTTAGTTTAAGACGAAATATTCTTAGTATAAGACGAAATATATTAAGAAGTATAAGACGGAGTAGTTTTAGTATAAGACGGAGTAGTCTTAGTATAAAATGGGTCAATTTTTATATTAGATGATAATATAATTTGGGATTGGCTTACTATAACACGGAGCAGTTTTATTATCAGACGGAGTAGTTTTTGTATTAGACGGAGTAGTTTTAGTATAAGAAGGAGTAGTCTTTGTATAAACTGGGTGAGTTTTTATACTAAATGCTTATATAAAATGGGATTGGCTTAGTATAAACGGAGTAGTTTTAGTATAAGACGAAATAGTCAGTTTTTATAATAAATGCTAATACAAAATGGGGTTGGCTTAGTATAAGCGGGGTAATCTTATCTATAAGACAAGGTAGAGTTAGTATCTCTTAGATTATTCTTTTTATAACACGGGATAGTCTATATAATAGTTTGAGTATAAGATGAAATAGTTTGAAAATAAGATGGATTAGTCTTTGTATAACATAGGGTAATCTTAGAATAAGATATATTTCAGAATAAAAAAATCCATGAAGTACATGCTACGGCTGGCCATATAGTACGCCTCTCATTTGCCCAATTTGATGATACTTTTTTATTATGTGGCCTGGAATTTCATAAATGCCAACGTCGAATGCACATTTTATACCAGCCGTATGTTAGTGTACAATTTATGCTTTTTTAGACTCATAATGGTCTGGGGCAGGCCAAATGGCTAAAAAATTTCTGTTGATAGTCTTATTTTCTAAAATAGTGCGACCCAAAGACAAGAAACGACTTAAAGAATCGATCCATAAACTGACTTGAAGCATTTCTTTTATCTTTCTTGTACATTTCAGTCCGTTTAAATTACTATTGGGGACAGCATTAGGTGTCATTTGAATAATGTTGTATTTAATTGTTAAAAGTAAAAATATTATATTTCTAATAATTCGATGGATATTGTAAAAAAATAGATAGATATTGTAAAATTTCACATTAGTTTTTTATTTATTGTCAATTGAAATTTTATATGGCTCACCCTTTGCTTAAGTATTGGAAATTCGTTTCCTTCCTCTTGATTCTGTGAGATAAATATGCAATATGTTTTTATTGTTTAGTTGGGTGGGTTTCTTTGTTTGCTTAGGAGTTTATTTTTTTTTTCTATTTATTTATTTATTTTTTTTTATTAATAATATAAAAAGAGCCTTCACAAAACTATAAAAACATCATAAATGGAAGGTGTTGTTTTTTATTTTATTTTATTGCTTGGCGACTTGACTTCAAAGGCATAAATAATGGCGAACGTTCTAGTGCAATATTTTATTATTATTAGTTTAAATACGCATAAGTGGACTTAACCCCTAACAATAACTGGAAAAATGTTTCCATAATTAATTTTGTTGAAGGAGGGTGTGTATGGCTGAAGGTATGTTTGAACTTTTTGGTGTATAATAACGCACAAATACAATAGAAAAAAAGCTTCTTCAACTACTACGATTAAAAAAGAATCTTAAACAATAACAAAACAATAGAGAAAGATTTTTGAAAGCCTTCTTTTTGTATGAATAATTTAATGGGTTTAGACACGAGTCAAGTTGTTTGGTTGTTTTTTTTTTTTTGCTACAGGGGGGAAGTGCGACAAGATAAAATTAAAAAGACTTAAAAAGTCAAAAAGATTAAAGCTTTTGTAAGGTTTGTAAGGTTTAGAAATAAATGAAAAGAAATAAATGATTTTTAAGAAAATAGTTTTTCTTTCAAAGATAAAACTTTATTTTTATTGTGATGAAAATTCTAAGCATACCTTCCCTTATTAACTACCTGTTATTTCACCATACTGCTAATGCTTGAAAGAAACTCCACTTATCATGAGGAGGTGTGTTTTTGGAAATCTATTTTTACGCATTACTATTGATTGCATGCGATTTACTTTTAAACGACTCTAAATAACGTATTGTTAACAATCAACATACCAAAACGTTCTAAACAGGCAAAAACAAACACAAATAAGCCAGCTGATTAACACAATCGCATTTCCATTCCCCCAACAAATTTCCACGTACTTGATGTATCTTCGTCAAAGAATTCCCCAACTTAGTTGTGTCAATATGAAACGTGTTAGTTTTTTTCGATAAGAGGTTTTCACAAATTTATTCGTTTATACTGGTAGACTTAATTTGTTGCAGAAAAAAAAAGAAATGAAAATTTTAAGAAAAAACTAATAGTCAATTATAAATATCTCATTTGCTTTAGCCAAGCAGCTTTAATGCGTGAGCATAGTGGTGAGTAGAGCTGCACTGCTAATCACAGTGTTTTTAAGAAATTTTATATTAACGTATACACAGAAAAAGTTGTGTCTTAATACTTAATAAAATAGAACAAAATTTATAAGATATAGTTCTTCATATAAAAAATCGAATTTTTTTTTTAATAAAAAACCCTTTTTATGAATTTTTTAAGTGATCACAGATTTTTGTAGGACGCTTAGTTTAGCTAGAAAATGGGTTTTTAGTTTTTCATATAACAAATCGAGTTTTTTTTAATAAAAAACCCTTTTTATGAATTTTTATAAGTGATCATAGACTTTTGTCCTTTTAGCTGTAGGACGCTTAGTTTAGCTAGAAAATGAGTTTTTAGTTTTTCATATAAAAAATCCAATTTTTTTAATAAAAAACCTTTTTTATGAATTTTTTTAAGTGATCACAGATTTTTTCCTTTTTGTTGTAGGACGCTTAGTTTAGCTAGAAAATGAGTTTTTAGTTCTTCATATAAAAAATCGAATTTTTTAAATAAAAAACCCTTTTTATGAATTTTTTAAGTGATCACAGATTTTTGTAGGACGCTTAGTTTAGCTAGAAAATGAGTTTTTAGTTTTTCATATAAAAAATCCAATTTTTTTAATAAAAAACCTTTTTTATGAATTTTTTTAAGTGATCACAGATTTTTTCCTTTTTGTTGTAGGACGCTTAGTTTAGCTAGAAAATGAGTTTTTAGTTCTTCATATAAAAAATCGAATTTTTTAAATAAAAAACCCTTTTTATGAATTTTTTAAGTGATCACAGATTTTTGTAGGACGCTTAGTTTAGCTAGAAAATTAGTTTTTAGTTTTTCATATAAAAAATCGAAATTTTTTTAATAAAAACCTTTTTTTATGAATTTTTATAAGTGATCACAGACTTTTGTCCTTTTAGCTGTAGGAAGCTTAGTTTAGCTAGAAAATGAGTTTTTAGTTTTTCATATAAAAAATCGATTTTTTTTTTAATAAAAAACCCTTTTTATTAATTTTTTAAGTGATCACAAATTTTTGTAGGACGCTTAGTTTAGCTAGAAAATGGGTTTTTAGTTTTTCATATAACAAATCGAGTTTTTTTTAATAAAAAACCCTTTTTATGAATTTTTATAAGTGATCATAGACTTTTGTCCTTTTAGCTGTAGGACGCTTAGTTTAGCTAGAAAATGAGTTTTTAGTTTTTCATATAAAAAATCCAATTTTTTTAATAAAAAACCTTTTTTATGAATTTTTATAAGTGATCACGGATTTTTGTCGTTTTGGCTGTGGGATGCTTAGTTTCTTCTTGATTTTATTAGGCTATCTTGTTTTTTTTATATAAAAACATAAAAAATTAACAAAAAATTTCCAAAATAAAAAACTGAAAACAATTGGTATATTGCTTTTTTGGCATCTCCTTTAATTAAAATTGTTTGCTAATCCAATCTTTGATTTCTTTCTACCTTTTCTTTTTGTGACATTTTATTTTGCCTTCATATTATCTTCTATTTTTCCAGGGGTGAAAGGTCAGGGGAGCTTCTTCAGATGGATTGTCTAGAGGAGGTTGAATCCACATAATTTATAAAACCCGAAAAACCATGGTGAACATTTTTCCTCTGCCAGGGATCGAACCTGGTATGTTTCGTTTTGTAGTCATGCACTTAACCACTACACCAAATGTTTATTTTAAAATTAAGTTTTAACAAACAGTTTCTATGTTGATTTCTATAAAAATCAAGAAGATAACCTTATTAAAATAATTAAAAACTTAATTTACACATGATCATATAGGAACTTTAATGATATCAATCATAAAAACGATTTTTATAAAATCAATTACGTAGCCTAATGAAAATCAATAAGGAATACTTTTTTGAACAAATCAATAAGGTAGGCTAATGAAATCAATAAAAAATCCATTTTTTTATACAAATCATAAGAAAACCTAATGGAATCAAAAAGTTTTTCTCTATGGATTTTTGTTTTTTTTTTTTGTGTCCAAAATGAGTAAAAAAAATTGTGATTAACAAGTTTTCTTATTGATTTAATGGGATTTCCTTATAGATAAAATTAAAAAGATTTACCACATGAAAATAATAAGGAATCCCTTTGAAAATAGATGCTTTTCTTTCCATCATCAGAAGAAAAGAAGCTAACAACATTTCATAGAGAAAATCTTTTTGATTCTATTAGGCATTTTTTCTATATTTAAACTAGGAATTGGCATTGATCCTCCTATTTGACTTTTTGTTTCAATAATAAAAGTTGTAGTTTTTTTTGCTGCTTCAAAAACACACGTATACTTTATTTTCAAGTGGATGAACTGAATGTTTCTTCTTAAGTTAAACGAGCTCTCTGAATTTAAAACTCCACTCCGTTCTATCTAATTGATTTTGAGGTTTGCGTGTGCAAACTTTTAAGGCCGGCACATTCTTAGGCTGATGTCAGAGTTCGCACTATAAGCGAAGCGAAGTTAGAAGCGATAAAAGTTCATGCTATACTAATGCTACAAGATGTCACTGTAAATGCTACATTTAGCATAGCTATTTTTTGTTAACATATAATAATTTTCATAGTTTTGTGCTGGATTAATACGAAGAGTTTTTCATGTCAACTAATACTTTTTATAGATTTTTTATAAAGAAAAAAAGGAATACATAGAAGACAATCAGAAAATAGCGAATTCCACAATTTGTATAGTGAACTGAGGAATTATATTGAAAAAAAAATTTTAATTATACAAAAATTCGACTATATTTTATAGCAAAATTTCTGTGTTAATAATTTTTTTTTTTCACAAACAAAATTTTATAAATACACACGAAAAAAGTTTTCAATGCATGATAATACACTGTGTAATTTTTTAAGTCATGGCAAAATAACCATATACGGATACCACTACGTCATAAAAGACCAAAAAAAAGACACCTGTCCTGTCTCCCAGTTTTGCCCAAAGTACTCCAGGTTTTTTTATGGGCCCTCAAAGATGTGGGGCCTCGATGTCATTTTTGCAAAAAAAATTATCATTTACTCAAGCTTATATTTTGCAAACCGTTTGGAATTTTGATATACTCTCTGAAGTAAAGTTGTAGCTCTTGTCATAAAGAACAAAAATTGTGAACATATAAAAACAAAAAAACTTCATCTTCAAGGTCAAAATCGCAAAAAACTTTAAAAAATTCAATTTTTTTACCTCTTTTCCCCTGTTCAGGTCCATAGGTAGCAAACCGTTCAAAATTCAAGGAAACAATGAACTACAAAAATGAACCTAAGATCTCAATAAACAACTTTCTAGAACATATGAACTTCCTAGAAATGATTCTTAACACCGTTTAGGTAGGTAGCGCTTAGGTAGCTAAAAAATTTTCGGTAAATTTTTCACTTTTGCGGCTACCTAAACGGTGTTAAGAATCATTCCTAGGAAGTTCATATGTTCTAGAAAGTGACGGCCATATAGGTTAAATAATATCACGTATTGGGACACCCTTTAATGTACAATTTTAAATTAAACACTTATTATAAAGGACTTATTATAAAGGATAGATTCTTTGTAAACTTCAACTGTATGTCTATAACAGTTCAAAAGTTTTTGCCATATGCATCAATTCACATTAACTATTGAGACACCCTTTAATTTATAATTTTAATTATTTATACATGTTATTGAACCGGACATGGTAGTGGAGATTCCGTCTTATTTTTAAGTGTTTGTCTACAACGGTTCAAAAGATAGGGCCAGATAGGTAAAATATCATTAATTATGGGGACACCCTTTAGTTTCTAAATTCAACTGTTATACCTGATGTTATAGCGGACTTTGATATAGAGATTCTTTGTAAATTTCAACCGTCTCTCTGCTACGGTTCAAAAGTTTTGCATAATACATCAAATTACACCAACTATTGGGACACCCTTTAATTTCTAATTATAAATACTTAATTTCTCATTATAAATATGCGGATAAATGTGAATTAATTTCATTAAAAACTCTTGAAACAAGACGCAATATTTCATCAATTACTTTTTTATACAATCTTGTCAATGGTCTAATAGATTGTCCTGATTTACTACATGATATTAAACTGTATGTTCCTTCTAGATCTCTAAGAAACAACAATTACCTTTTCAAGATAGATATTCACAGAACATCGTATGCTATCAATAAACCTTTGAATAGATCCATGATATTATACAATAAACTTTCAAATAATTTAGATATAAGTTTTTCATTCAATGAATTTAAAAATATTTTAAGTAATTTATTGAAATAATATAATTATTTTTAAATTTTAATTTATTATGCTAGTCTGTAAGGATTTATTGTATCCATAGACCGAAATAAATAAATAAATATTAGAATTTTTATCCAATTTTCAAGTGATTGTCTACACTGTTTCAAAGATAGGACCACATATGGGGACACCCTTTAGTGTTTAAGTTAATTTTTTTATTACTTTCTGTTATTAGCAGCTATAGAGATACGCAGTATTTTAAAACTTTAAAAAGGGTGCCTTTACGGTTCATTATGCACGTAAAAAAGATGTAGGTTGAACTTCTTTTAAATGCAGAACAAATTTTGTAAATCGGTTCAGAAATAACTGAGTTCTGCGATCACAAATGTAAAAAAAACAAAGCAACACTCAAACGAATTGATAACCTCCTTCTTTTTTGAAGTCGGTTAAAAAGAGTAGAAGCTACAACGCGATACAAACCAATACACAACCTACTTTGTAATATATACTCACATCAAGCTTCGCTCTCACTTTAACATTTGCTAATATGTATAAGAAACACATGCATGCAGTGGTTTATAGCCAGTTTCAATTGCGGGCGAATACAAAATGAATAAATTAGTCAAGTGTTAGAGTTAGACTCACACACGTAGGGTTCCGTACTATGTTCAGTATAATTTAAAATTCCAGTTGTTTATTTCTTTATGTGTTATGGGACAACCTTAAATTTTAAAATTAAAGTAATATTCGCGAAAATTGCTTCATAATTATAACACCCTTTAAATTTTAATATGTAATTCATTTAATAGCGGCCATGGTAATACACTTTCTTTTAAAATATCAGGAGCCTACCTATTGCGGTTAAAAAAATAAGGTAGTATTCGTGAGAAAACACGTTACTAATGGACACACTTTAATTTTAAGTATTTGTTATAGCGGCCGAAGTAACTACTGTAAACATTTCAAGAGGGTATCTATTACGGTTTATAAAATCATGTCACTGTCGGAACACCCTTTAATTTTATTATTCATTATAGTGGCCATGGCAACTTTCTTTCTATAAATATATTAAGAGTCTACTTATTGCGATTAAAAAATAAGTCACTATAAGTAAAAACATGTCACTGTCGGAACACCCTTTAATTTTTAGTAATTGTCATATCGGCCGTGGCAACACATCTTCTGTACAAAATTTCAAGAGTCTACCTGTTACGGTTGAAGAAATAAGGCTTTATACATGCAAATCACGTCACTGGCGGAAAACCCTTTAATTTTTATTATTTGTTATAGTGGACATAGCTATACACCTCCTGTAAAAATTTCAAGATTCCACCTATTCATTCAAAACTTAGGATATATACATGCAAATCACGTCACTATTGGAACACCCTTTAATATTTAAGTTCTATTTTGTATACTTGTTTATAAAACAAACATAGTTTTAATTACAGTCTGCAAATTGTAACTGGTTTACTCTTACAGCTCAAAAAAAGACATAAACGTAAATAACACGTCACTTTTGGAACACCCTACGTTTTAGTATTTTTTGCTATTGTGGCCGCAGTTATACACTTTTGGTAAAATTTTCAAGAGTCTACCTATTATGGTTATTAGGCCTTACACATACAAAGCACACCACTATCGGAACACCCTTTAATTTTTAGGTTTATTATTTTAGACTTGTTTATAAAGCGAACTAAGTTTTAAATACTGTTTGTAAGAAATAAACACATATTCGTAAATAACACCTCTCTATCGGAACACCCTATAAGTTTTAGTATTTGCTAGTATAGCGGTCACAGGTATATACTTTTGGTGAAAATTTCAAGCGCCTACCTATTACGGTTCACAACTTAGGCCTTATACATGCAAATCACACTACTATCGAAACACAGTTTAATTTTTAGGTTTAGTTTTTTATACTTGTTTATATAGCGAACTAAGTTTTAATTACTGCTTACATATTTTTAGTGTATGCCTCCTACAGCTCAAGAAATAAACACATATTTGCGAATAACACCTCTCTATCGGAACACCCTATAAATTTTAATATTTGTTGCTATAGCGGCCAAAATTATACACCTTCTGTAAAAATTTCAAGATTCTACCTATTATGATTCAAAACTTAGGCCTTATAAATCAAAATAACACAACTATCGGAACACCCTTTAATTTTTAGGTTTATTTTTTGGACTTGTATATAAGGCGAACTACGTTTTTATTACAGTTTGTAAATTTTTAGTGTATGCCTCCTACAGTTCAAGAAATAAACACATATTCGTGAATAACACCTCTCTATCGGAACACCCTATAAGTTTTAATTTTTGTTGTTATAGAGGCCATCGATATACACCTTCTGTGAAAATTTCAAGAGTCTACCTATTATGGTTCAAAACTTATGCCTTATACATGCATTTCACACCACTATCGGAACACCCTTTAATTTTTAGTTTTATTTTTTTATACTTGTTTATATAGTGAACTAAGGTATAATAACTGTTTGTAAATTTCAAGTGTATCCCTCCTACAATTCAAGAAATAAACACATTTTCGTAAATAACACCTCTCTATTGGAACACCCTATAAGTTTTAGTATTTGTTGCTATAGCGGCAACCACTATACATCATCTGTGAAAATTTCAAGAGTCTACCTATTACGGTTCCAGAGATAAAAGGCGCTGACAGACGGACAGACGGACAGACGGACAGACGGACAGACATTGTAGCGAAAACAATAGGGTTTCGTTTTTACACTTTGTATACGGAACCCTAAAAAAGAATATGTTGCGTATACGCATACGTATACATGCAAAATGGTTCGACATTATGTCGACATTAATTCGAACCATTTTGCATGTATAAATATATACAGTTAAAATATATATATTTTTGGTCTAATAACAAATAAAATATTTTAATTTTTTAATATATCTTAAGTAATGGCTATCTATTGCTTATTGAAATAAAATAATATCATAAATAAAATATTTTCAAACCTTTTTTACTTTCGCGCAATAAAACCCACAAAATATATGAATTAGTAATTGTTCAGGCTTAAGTTCTTTATTATAAAGAGATAAAGAGATAAAGAATTTTTTGGATACAATGCAGTTTCAAAATATCCTAGCTATCACTGAAAAACAATTATGCATAAAGGACCATTTTAACAATGTTTTGCCACTAGTGAAGAAGAGTACGAAGTTCTGCCTCCAGGAACGAAAAAATTACATGACGTTATTTTAAGTATATCTTTTAATACTGTAGCCTCTAATAAAGGACTATTCCAAAGGCATAAGAATGGAATCTAGTCGAAATTTGTTGCACTTGACTTATCACTGTTATTAAAGCGAGTGTTTTGGATGAATCTTGTGAAAAGTAATCAGAATGAATCTTGTGAAAAATAATCAGAAGAACGTCAGATTCAAAACGTTTCAAATTCCGTGACCGACACTATAAAGGAAAATGTTTATGATAATGGCAGAAGGAAAAAATTTCCTTTTAAAGGTATTCTAAGAGAAAAACTAGGGATATGGGTACTATATTTAAGGTGTCATAAACGACAAAAGTCATTTAAGAACAAACAAAAAAACTGCTACAGGGAATGCAGAGTCCCTGCTACCAACCATACTTTGGGTTAGACTTTGCAATTGACTTAACAATGACAAATGGCAACTTTGTACTGCTATTACATATTGAAATTGAAAAAAAATTATTTTTGGTTCCACCCTAATGTGCATATGTATGTTACTATTTATTTGTCATAAAGCAACCCAAGCAATGATGCAAAAACAAGAGCTCAAACAGTTGTCAAGAATGATAAAAACAAAATTATACGTAGTTTTCCCACCATAAGGGTTGCCAAGCTTCAATCAAATTGGCAACCCTACACTTAAAATCACAATTGGACAGGAAGATTGGCTTAATTTTGTTTCTATTATTTTTGACATAGCTATTATCCTATGGTACTTGAATTACTTACCAGATAATATGGTACCGTGGTGGGGTGCACTAAATAATTATTTTACACATTTTTATCTAATTTATATACATACGTACATATGTATATGATTTTTTCAAACAAATATTGTTATTTTGATTTTTTTTTTTTTCTAAAACTGTCAAATAGTTTCAACATACATACTTAGTATTATTATTTTCGATATAAAAAAATTTTAAACGTAAAATAAATGAAAATATTAACTGTAACGGAAAATCAGTATTTATATTCAGTTTTTTTAGAAATGATTGTTGGAATCAGTAGAAAAATAAAATGCTTTGAATTTTAAATGTTTAATCAGTTAAAAATAACTGTACGGATTACTTTTGAAATAAACTACAATCAGTTACTCTAAAAATATTCTGAGTGTACAAAATTTGTTTAATAAACGTTTTATAAACCAAAAATATTTTTATGAATATGGCCCATATTATATTTCATAGGTGATAGAGCTTTCTGAAATGATTTTACACTCTTATACTATACTGCCAAGCAGTATATACGTATTTTATTTTGACTTTATCATACGTAGTATAAGCTAAAGTATAGTAATCATAAAAAAAATCGAGGTCGAGATTTATACCTTTTGAAGTCTCCTGAATCCATTTTGGCTATTATCGCTATAATGTCTGTGGGTGGGTGGTTTTTTGGTTGGTTGGGAGTGTATGCCACTATTTTTTGGTGTTTGTACTGGTCATACCGTTTGACATATCAAAATTAAATTTAGTATGTGCCTATGGTATATGTAGATGAAGAGCTGCATAGTTTTTGGGCATAATCAAGAGGGGGCAAGGGGTAGTTTCATTACCCCAAATTTTGTGAGCGCTCTACAGGTCATACTGTTGGATATTTTAAAACCAAATTTAGTGCGTGCCTTTGGATATATGGAGATGAAGAGCTGTATAAATTTTGAGCACAAAAAGGAAAGGCCAAGGGGTAGTTTACTTACTCTCAAATTTTGTAAACGCTCTACATGTCATATCGTATAATATATCAAAATGAAATTCAGAATGTGCTTTTGATTTATGGAGATGAAGAGCTGTCTAAATTTTGGGCATAACACCCCAAAGCGAAATTAATTAATTTTTCGATTCGAATACACTTTGAAATTATATTCTTTAGGTAATATATCCATAAAAAAAAGTCTGTTTCCATTGAGTATGGTAAAGTTGACACAATCCAAGGTTGTTTGTGGCTACGAGAGAAACTTATATAATTATACAGGTCCATGACATTTTGGATTGAAAAGGTTTTTTTTTTTGGAAAAAAGGGATATTATTTGTGAAAATAATCTATATTGAGCTAAACACATTTAGTCCAGTATCTTTCTAGTTTCCTTATTCGCTTCAAATAATTTTTTAATGCTTGGTTTCAATGATAACTTTTTCGTTTGGCAACAGGAAGTAGATGCAAGGGTCTAAACCAAGAGTTTACTGGATGGTATTGCTCAATTCATGACGTTTTGGGTTAGTTACTACACATGTGGGGTGCCTCGGTGGGCTAGTAGGTAGTGTGCTAGTCTATCAGTCCGGGGTTGAGGATTCGATTACCACCAGGGACTCCGAAATTTTTTACTCCAAGTTGACAGAAAGGGCTTGGATATAATCTGGGTGCCTCCAAAAGGATAACTGCGTTGTTAACAGGTTATCGAGGTACGACGATACTTGCAGACTGGAAAAAGGCTAGTATAAAAAAAAACTCCTTGAACAGCGGGCAGACACATATTATATGGAGATGCTGTGGGGACCTTAGCCTTAAGCAAGTGTTAGCAATCACCATAGACACTGTGATGAGAAAGAATGTCGACATGTATCAGTTGCCGGTCTGAAGTGACTTTAGTCGATAGTAAAAAGGCTAATGTCAGCTCGAGACTCAATGAAAGTAAGGTATTCATAAATTTCCAGTCGGATACCAGAAATAATTGAGGAACGAAGGGAGTCGAAAGGGGACCCATGAAGACGTTACTAAAAATAATTTTTTTTTTTTTGAAAGCGTTTACTCCGATTTCTTTGATTAGGAGTTTACCTCCGACCTACTGTCATATAAATTATAAGACGTTTTGACATTATTTATATAAATTTATTTATTAATATTGTTATAAGCCTTTTTCTATCCCTCAGTATATGTGGCGTAAGCTAACGAAAAGGACCTTAGCTTGTCAGGGGTTGACATTGAGCTTTCTTTGTTTTTCGATAAAGTATAAAATTCTGAAAAAACGCAAAACTAATCAGGCAAAAATATAAGAAATTTACGAAGTTTCGGCGCTTTGAGGTTTTTAGTTCAAAAGTATAGTTTTCAGATAAGCAAGTGCAATTTGTTTTTCAGTTTTTAAGACTGTCTAATTAAATATGGTAAATTGGAAATAAAATCTATTTTGTTGTTGATATCAAAATATCGTTTGATGCAACAGAAAATATGAAATTTTGTTTTCTCCCGTACTGAAAACTTTACCCTAATCTCCTTTGTCAGCTTCCGTCACATATTCCGCCCATTCAGTATAATTTGGTGCCCATTTTAACTTTAAAATATGTCTTTATAAAGTTTTATTCTTAAAGTTAAATATTTTAAAAGAAATAAAAATAATAAAATAATTTTAATTTCCAAAATCATAAAATTTTAATTATTTCTTTCTTAAACCACTGTTCTTATATGTAAGTATGAAGCAAAATGTAGTTAGCATCACTATATTGTAAGAGAGAATGTTGTTTATTGTTGCACTAGTACAAATATGTTTGTGTGAGTATATATGTGTGTGCGTGTGTGTAAAAAAAATTTCAATTGTTTAACATTGTTTTGTTAAATGACGCGTGTGTCATCAACACACAAATAAATTTTAAAAAGTGTAAAGAATTTTTATTTTCTTAATATTCCAGCTATAATGATAGCAATAGTTGTAGCAACAGTAGCAATTGTATAACCATGAGCATTAGCAACAAAAAACACAACAACAACACTAATAGCATTAATAATGGCAACGTCAAAATTTAGAAAGAGAACATTGGGAAACATTTAGCCTTTCAATTGCATCCATTCAGCGTTGAGTTGGAGTCTTGGTTATTTTTATTTCTTCTTTTTTGTTCAGGCAATTTGTTTTTTGTTTGTTTGTTTGTTATTAGGAAATTGTTTACATTTGTCTAACATTCACAAAAACGCATTAATTAAAAGGGGGTTTCGAAAAAGTATGGAATAAAAATTATTTGTGTTGAAAAGTTTGAATTTTGAAAGGAATAATGATTGTCAAATTTTCTTGTTTTTAAAATTATTAAAAATGATTAAAAATTATTTCAAAAAATTTTATTTGTAGCATTTTTGTTAAAACAAAAAAACTAACCTCTAGTGATTATACACCCTTTAATTTTATGTACCAAACAGCTACACAATTTTGCTAGTGGAAAAAAAGAAGGAAAATGAAAAGGTTCTGTTTGTTAAAACAAAAAATAAACTAATGATGCCTCTACCACAATTGAAGCTCAACGCAATTTGAATGCTTTCTACACTTAAAGTACGAGGGTTAGCTGATTTTAGTGAGAAATTTCTTGAGTATTCAATACAATTTTAATAAACTCTTTAACAACAAAATCGCTTAACACATTATTGGAATTGTCACATATCTTAAAGAAAGACACCATGAAATCCTAGAACGCATCCAGATAGTACACTTAGAGAAAAACATGGCTATAGTAAGGTCACAAGAACTATCTTATGTTCTGTGTAACAATATATCGTTGCGCTGAATAACTGTTAGGTGTTTTAATCATTACTATGGTTATCACAAAAAAATTCTTATTACTATTTGATCATTTAATGGTTACTCAGCCCAAAAAATGCAAACATGGTTAGTTCGAACTATATAATTTTTAATTCAGAACCAAAGCTTTAATAGTAATTTAAAATAATATGTGTTATTCATAACCATAATATATTATTAGTGATTATTTAATAGTGATATTATTTAATTTATTTCATAATAAAATTTTATATTTTACAATGTTATTTTAAGCTAGACAATAATATGATTCTAACATAACAATATTATTATTATGTCAATAATAATATTGAATTATATGGCTGTAATCAACCATATAATTCAATCATAATATGTTGCTCTTAGATTATGGTTGCCTCAACCATGTTTTTTCTTTGCGTGTATTTCATAAGCGACAGTGACTCAATGTATATCGCACACTAAATCATGAATAGTCACTATTCAAAATTCATAAATGTCAGGAGAGGCTGGTTTTTAAAACACGCTGGTAATATTGTAATCAAATTAGGTTCCATTCTAAGGTTCTTTTCCCATTTAAAGAAGGGAGTAGTGCAAAATAAATGTTCGTAGTCTTTAGAGATTTGAACTGGTTTTCTTTATTATTATTAATGTGCGATATATATTTAATGTTATTAATAAAATAATTAAAATAAATAAAATGTAAAGTTAAAAAAATATTTTTTTTATCTTGTGTGGGTTTGAATCTCACAATGTTTTTAATATTTATTAGTGTTGCCCTTATCGGTAATAACGAGTCCTTCGCTAACGGAATTTTATAATCTTATTTTGGAGCCTGTAATTATTTTTCCAAATTTTTTAAGCTGAGGCTATATACCACATAACTGAATTCCATAATACCATATTGATTTAAGGATCGAACTTTTAACTTTGAGTTCCGTTTCTTTAACTTTAATTGTGTCAATTTTTATTTTATGTGACTCTTCCAGGTTAAGTGTCTATCAAGATGAAGGTCAATATATTTGACCTCGGAGTGCTGAGCCATAATTGGTTTATTTGTTCGACGAGGAGGGCATTAGCCTATATGCAGTATGAATGTTACATTTGTGTTCATCAATCTTTATTCTTCATTTTTCAAACCATAATTCCAAAAAAAATATGTGGGGTCTTGTAAATATTGAGATGCTATTTAAGGGGCTTTCATGGATAGAAAATGGCTAGAAAAGCAGTTTCAAAAGCATAATTGCCTACAAAAACTTATCTGATGTGTACAAGAAATATAAAATAGGTCCCAAAAGGCCGAAAATCTAAGAAATTCCTGTCTTTAAGTACACAGAGACACCTTCTATTGTAGGAGAAGGTACTCCTCTACTGCATTAAAAATAAAATTAATTATGTTGACTCCTGCCTGGAGGAGTTCCATTAGCATATTGTTACTTGTTTTACCAAAACCATGAACTTTCGTAGGGTATAAGCTCTTTTAACATCTCGTAAATCAAATCTACAACATCTACGGGTGATGGTATATTCGGCATAAATATATTTGTTAAATGACTAACAAATAAATTGCTTTTTCCGCATCATTTCTTGCCCAACATATGGTACGCAAAGGAGACTGGCGTATAACAGATATTTTATTGTTTGAGTAAATGTAAACAAAGCAACACGTTTTGAGTAAGTGTGTCGACGTTGCGCTAGCAGAAATTGTTTCTTCTATACTGACACAACACTGATCTAAACTAAAATTCCGCATTAGTTTACAAAAAATATTTTGCAAACAACCATTAAAAACAAGAAAAGTTCATATGACATTGTGATATTTTAAGGGCAGGCTGAAAGCACTACAGAGAGAGTAGGCCAAATTGGTTTGGGCATATCCGTCTCCTTTAGTTACATGTGAAATGGGTAGCTCTGGATAAATAAGTGGTCTGCGGTTTGTTGCTGGAATAATAGTTCATAAGAGCCTGACAACATTATTGGGAATATGACTAATATCATACAACTATACAACTTCCTGAAATTTTGCTCTTTGAAAGTCGCGTATTTTACGTGGGGCTGTCTGTTTCGATGGGAAGTTGGGAATGACATTTATATTGCGACATATTATTCTATCGATATCAATATCGTTCTGACAATTAAACGAACGATGCTATCCCATAGCAAATATTAGAAAACAACTGCCAACTACAATCAGTTTCTAGTCGACTGAAAACTCATGATAATCCAGAAATACCTTACATTCTTTAGCCTGATTAGTAGGCATTAAATCGTTTATGGCTGGTAATTAGTGTATTTCGAGTTTAAGCCATAGACAGCTAAACTCACAAGTACCTAATGATGTCTTGCAGTGGTGCACATCCTACCCGTTGGAGATTAAAAAACGAAAGAAGGTGATAACTAGCTAAGTAACTATCCTATGGATCAGCATTTGCAGCTATCTGAGTCTCACATAAGGCGAGACAAATATGATCGTATAAAGATTGGCTCTTAAACCGCGTATAGTGGAGAAGTGTATTTTAAATTATAACAACGCAAAAAACTCAAGTCGGCTGTGTGCTCTACAATACCAATAACAATGTAATAACTGCTGTTTTATACCTTTATTACCAAATAGTCGAACAGCAGTCAACACAAAGTCACCATATAACGGCTTCTAATTATGATGTTTGGTTAATAATGATGTAATTTTCAGAAAAAGAGTATAAGAGCTCCATTAACCAACATATGTGTGTATATCCAGAAATCAAAAACAGATTTTAGAAATATCGAGGGGATTATCCGGTATTGATCCTTGTTATTATTTTTTCGACAATTTCTAATAACTTAAACCGTTTACTTTCAGAGTGACCCAACTAAGTAGAAAAAAAAAACTTAAAAAAGTATCAGCAGCATCATTATCAATGTTAGTATGAAAGAACATTGCGAATAATGTTGGTGACAGTTGGCAGATAATCATGTTGTAAATGTATTTCTATCTGTCAATGTATGCGTGTGCCTTTTAGGTGTTTTAGTGTATAAAAATTCCATCACATACATTTAATGACATCTGTTTTGTATAAATGTTTTTTGTTTTTATTTTATGGGCTTGTGAATTTTCTTTTAATGCATTGATGTGTCTCATCACTTTCACTACAACAGCACTACACTGGCCCCTTAGTTTTCCAAATAAAGCCTCTGGGCTTGTGTTTATAAAAAAAAATGTTGTATTTCTTTATTGCCCTGTTTTTCATTGACATTTTTCTGTTGCTTATTAACAGCAATTGTTGCTGTTGAATTTTTGTGTTTTTAAGTTTAATGAGGGTGTTGGAATTTTCTCATTTTTTTTCTTAGTTTATGATCCCTACTTTTTCCTATTTTATTTCATTCATTTAAATTTTTTTTTTTTCTTTTTTCCACTTGCTTTGTTTCTGTTTTATTTTCTCCCCCATTATCCCCTGGGTAACAAGTTGCTGTGTAATCTGGAATCATGTAATAAAAGTTGTCTTCTTTAATGGATTGTAAAAAATTGTGTATAAAAAGTAAATGAAAAAAAAAAATTGTGTGAAAATTACGAGAAGTACTTTTTTGTTGAAAAATAAAATTACCTACAGGTTTTCCTTAATTCTGCTAATGACATTTAAGTGTCTTAAGTCAAGTATTATTTTAACACAATCCCAAATACTTTTGAGAGTTTCCCTTATTATTGTAACCATTTAAACTGCCAATTATCAATCAAGATGTCAGTCAGCCAATCATTAATTAAGCCAGCAATTCAAATTTGAAACAAAGACACAAATATATCTTAATTATAGGTGAGCATTAGTGTAGAAATTATTTCATTTGCTATTAAATTTACACTCGCATATCAAGTTTTGAATCCTGTGAATAATAACAGCGAAGTTCTACTTCATTAACCAATTTTAGTGCTTCGAAATTATAATTCAAAATATGCATTTAAATGTTCCCTTTAAACGTAAGTGTAGGATAATTTTATTAGAAATTCTTTTTTTTTTAAGACAACACTATATGTCAAGCTCTTCCCTTGTTTACCGAACGCGCAACCCCCAGACTGATCGACTAGCGCTCTACCAATGAGTCTATCGAGACACTCACTTCAATACTAAACCTTCAACCTTCTCGTGATAACCACATAAACGATGCTACTTGAATGTCTTCCAAATATAGCAGACAAGTCGGGTCAAAAAATATTCTATAAAAAATTTGCTACAGAATGTTTACAAAAAATCTTCAATAAAATTATTACAAGAAAATTTTCTATAAAATTTTTACAAGAAAATTTTCTATAAAATTTTTGCAAGAAAATTTTCTATAAAATTTTTACAAGAAAATTTTCTATAAAATTTTTACAGAAAAATTTTCTATAAAATTAAAAAAAAAATTTAAATTATAGCAAAAAATTTTCTATAAAATTTTAACAAAAAATTATCAATAAAATTTTAGGAATTTCTTTGCTAAAATTTTCTATAAAATTTTTTGCTAAAATTTGTATATAGAAATTTTTTTTCAAAAATTTTTTGATAAAATTGTTATATAGAAAATTTTTTGCAAAAATTTTTATATAGAAAATTTTTTGCTGAAATTTTTATATAGAAAATTTTTTGCTAAAATTTTTTATAGAACATTTTTTGAAAAATTTGATTGGAAGTTTTTTGATAACATTTTCTATTAAATTTTAGCAAAAAATTTTCAATAAAATTTAAGCAGACAATTTTAAATAAAATTTAGGCAGAAAATTTTCAATAAAATTTAGGCAGAAAATTTTCAATAAAATTTAGGCAGAAAATTTTCAATAAAATTTAGGCAGAAAATTTTCAATAAAATTTAGGCAGAAAATTTTCAATAAAATTTAGGCAGAAAATTTTCTAAAAAACTTAGGCAGAAAATTTTCTAAAAAATTTAGGCAGAAAATTTTCTAAAA
This sequence comes from Phasia obesa, assembly GCA_949628195.1. Taxonomy (NCBI): domain Eukaryota; kingdom Metazoa; phylum Arthropoda; class Insecta; order Diptera; family Tachinidae; genus Phasia; species Phasia obesa. The sequence goes on along the minus strand of OX451218.1, from coordinate 137,838,316 downwards.
AATTTAGGCAGAAAATTTTCTAAAAAATTTAGGCAGAAAATTTTCTAAAAAATTTAGGCAGAAAATTTTCTAAAAAATTTAGGCAGAAAATTTTCTAAAAAATTTAGGCAGAAAATTTTCTAAAAAATTTAGGCAGAAAATTTTCTAAAAAATTGAGGCAGAAAATTTTCTAAAAAATTGAGGCAGAAAATTTTCTAAAAAATTGAGGCAGAAAATTTTCTAAAAAATTGAGGCAGAAAATTTTCTAAAAAATTGAGGCAGAAAATTTTCTAAAAAATTGAGGCAGAAAATTTTCTAAAAAATTGAGGCAGAAAATTTTCTAAAAAATTGAGGCAGAAAATTTTCTAAAAAATTGAGGCAGAAAATTTTCTAAAAAATTGAGGCAGAAAATTTTCTAAAAAATTGAGGCAGAAAATTTTCTAAAAAATTGAGGCAGAAAATTTTCTAAAAAATTGAGGCAGAAAATTTTCTAAAAAATTGAGGCAGAAAATTTTCTAAAAAATTGAGGCAGAAAATTTTCTAAAAAATTGAGGCAGAAAATTTTCTAAAAAATTGAGGCAGAAAATTTTCTAAAAAATTGAGGCAGAAAATTTTCTAAAAAATTGAGGCAGAAAATTTTCTAAAAAATTGAGGCAGAAAATTTTCTAAAAAATTGAGGCAGAAAATTTTCTAATAAATTTAGGCAGAAAATTTTCTAAAAAATTGAGGCAGAAAATTTTCTAATAAATTTAGGCAGAAAATTTTCTACAAAATTTAGGCAGAAAATTTTCTACAAAATTTAGGCAGAAAATTTTCTACAAAATTTAGGCAGAAAATTTTCTACAAAATTTAGGCAGAAAATTTTCTACAAAATTTAGGCAGAAAATTTTCTACAAAATTTAGGCAGAAAATTTTCTACAAAATTTAGGCAGAAAATTTTCTACAAAATTTAGGCAGAAAATTTTCTACAAAATTTAGGCAGAAAATTTTCTACAAAATTTAGGCAGAAAATTTTCTACAAAATTTAGGCAGAAAATTTTCTACAAAATTTAGGCAGAAAATTTTCTACAAAATTTAGGCAGAAAATTTTCTACAAAATTTAGGCAGAAAATTTTCTACAAAATTTAGGCAGAAAATTTTCTACAAAATTTAGGCAGAAAATTTTCTACAAAATTTAGGCAGAAAATTTTCTACAAAATTTAGGCAGAAAATTTTCTACAAAATTTAGGCAGAAAATTTTCTACAAAATTTAGGCAGAAAATTTTCTACAAAATTTAGGCAGAAAATTTTCTACAAAATTTAGGCAGAAAATTTTCTACAAAATTTAGGCAGAAAATTTTCTACAAAATTTAGGCAGAAAATTTTCTACAAAATTTAGGCAGAAAATTTTCTACAAAATTTAGGCAGAAAATTTTCTACAAAATTTAGGCAGAAAATTTTCTACAAAATTTAGGCAGAAAATTTTCTACAAAATTTAGGCAGAAAATTTTCTACAAAATTTAGGCAGAAAATTTTCTACAAAATTTAGGCAGAAAATTTTCTACAAAATTTAGGCAGAAAATTTTCTACAAAATTTAGGCAGAAAATTTTCTACAAAATTTAGGCAGAAAATTTTCTACAAAATTTAGGCAGAAAATTTTCTACAAAATTTAGGCAGAAAATTTTCTATAAAATTTAGGCAGAAAATTTTCTATAATATTTAGGCAGAAAATTTTCTATAAAATTTAGGCAGAAAATTTTCTATAAAATTTAGGCAGAAAATTTTCTATAAAATTTAGGCAGAAAATTTTCTATAAAATTTAGGCAGAAAATTTTCTATAAAATTTAGGCAGAAAATTTTCTATAAAATTTAGGCAGAAAATTTTCTATAAAATTTAGGCAGAAAATTTTCTATAAAATTTAGGCAGAAAATTTTCTATAAAATTTAGGCAGAAAATTTTCTATAAAATTTAGGCAGAAAATTTTCTATAAAATTTAGGCAGAAAATTTTCTATAAAATTTAGGCAGAAAATTTTCTATAAAATTTAGGCAGAAAATTTTCTATAAAATTTAGGCAGAAAATTTTCTATAAAATTTAGGCAGAAAATTTTCTCCCTAAAATTTTCTATATAATTTTTACAAAAATTTTCTATAACATTTTACCAAAATATTCTATAAAATATTTATAAAAAAAAATTTTTCTATAAAATAAAAATTTTATATAAAAAATTTTTCTATAAAATAAAAATTTTATATAAAATTTTTATAGATATATAAAATAAAATTTTTATAGAAAAAAATTTTATAAAATTGTATATTATTGTGAAATTGGGAAACATTGTTGGTGCAATTTTAACATATTATTAACGACGTATTTTTGAGATTCTTTACATTCTGTTTCGATCTTAATTATAAATATATAAATTTTTTTTATGTTTTGTGAAACAAAAATTCGACACGTTATTCGTATTCGTATAACGTAATTCGTCCTCGTCAAAGATACATGTATGTATGTATACTTTCGGAAATAAATATTGCAAAATTACTTACAGAATGACAAACCTCGGTGTATACACCATTCCCTTTATGGTTATAGGTATAGTAAAATAAATATGATATCGAAATTTTTTATTAGGAAAAAATAAAAAAATCCTGCCATAAATATGATAAAAATTTACCAAAAGTTTCAACTTCAAAATTAACCTCCTGCTACACATGTTTTTTCAGCGACTCTAAAGCATGTGAACTTAAAACTTTGGTTTGCCATCATACAACCCCACATTCCCAGAATTGTATGAGATGCAAACAAACCCTATTTGTAAAGTTCAGCTAATAACAATTACAATGAAAACAACTAAAAAAAATCAAAAGAGGAAAGGTTAGTTGAGTTGAAGTAAAACTTTGTAGTTTTTTATTAAATATTAAAACACAAAAAAAGAATGTTTAACAAGAATTTTTGATAATAAATTGTTTGAACTTTTAAGTATAACAACACACGTACACACACGCTCTGCAACACATTTATGTGTGTAGAAAGTTGCCAACCCAATTTGTTCTGTTTTAAACAGGTATTTATGTTTGTTATGAGGGCAGGACAGACAAACACGTAATAATATTTTCACCAATAAAGTGAAAAATTCTATTTAAAATAACAATTTCCAATTTACAAAGTTTTAACAGCCGCCTTTATTCTGTTTTCTTTTTTACAATCTCCGATGCCGCTGCAACATACATAAATACCCTACATGTGGTAAGAGAAGCATTTAAGAATCATTTTAAGAACTGCTATTTTCTCATTAGTGATACAACATTGAAATGATAAAATCTCAGTAGGATACCGCTACACAGTGGGACATTTTAAAAACTATTGCACAACAGATGGCGCAAGTTGAATAAAAAATTTTTTATTTTTACTTTGTGGAATTACATTGTTAGTAAAATATTTTAAACACCTCTTATAGAGGTTTACAATAATTTTTAGGATTTCATAATTTATTATAAATTTTAGAATTTTATCCAGGGATGGGTACCTTTATATAAAGTAAATACATAAACCATAACTGAAGCACTATAAAAGTAAGTGTCTTTCAATTGGTGTGTAATACTTTCAAAGCAAAATCGAGCAAAATATTGTCAGGAAGCCCACTAAGTGGCAGGTACAGCTAGTTTGGAATAAAATAGAAGTACGTTTTATTCTGTTAGCGCGTATCGTTAAACCGTCTCTCAATTGAGGTAAAGTAAAAACTTATGTTTTTATTCAGGATTTTCCCCCAAAAAGGTGGTACAGATTTTTTGCTTATAAAAAACTTACTTCAATACTATTAAAATTTTTTTAAACATTTTGAAGGCAAACTATAGCCAATGCATATAAGAGAAAAATTGGTTGATGAATTGTAACCGTTCTCCCTCCAGCCCTATCCAAACATAGGAAATTTTTAAACAAAATTTATAATTTATTGCATTCTTCCGAGTGCGAAGCACCGATTGAAAAAAAGTATCTAGATGTTTAAAACTCCATCCCTTGGCTACATACTCCACAAAAGATGTGATAGTGAAATGGTTAATAAAGGCAGGGTAGCGACTTTAAAAAAAATAATTTCTTTGGGACATATCTTTCCCGTTTTAAGAATTTAGGTGTGAAATATTAAATATAAAAATATTTTATTGCCACTTGTTTAAAAGATCCTTTATCTATAATAGTTAAAAATTTTGTAAAGATATCTTAGTCCGCTTAGAAGTTGTTTCTCTTCAAATTCTTTACTTTATTTCTCAAAAAATAACTTCATCTTGAAATTTTCAAATTTAAAGGTAAATATTGAATGAAAAATGCAGCAAAAAATGTATTGACAAAGCATTAATCTAGAAGTCATACATTTTTCTCTGCTACCAATTTTTTGTTTTACAAGTATATATTTAGGCTGTAGTAGATCGACAAACCTAGCCTTGAAAATGAATTTTTTGTAATTTTTATGGTGAAATGCAAAATGTTTATAAACACAAAAATTAAATGTATATAAACATAAAAAATGTATATAGGCAAATGTATATAAATATAATGTAAATAAATATAAACATATTATTTGCTTATAGTCACTTTTGTGCATTTTTTTAGGTTCACAAGTAATGTCTTTATACACGTTATAGGCTTTTTACACTGATCAACATCTAACATCTACCCTCAATTTGCGAAGATGTTGACATCTTTCCATAAGAAATACACAGGCCTAAAATTCAACATCTTCATAAGATGTTCCTATCTCAGTTTGTTTCATTTTACATCTTTCGATTATTTGAGTGTCATCACTAGAAAAATGGCAATAAACTAGATTAATTTAGTGGCATCACTGAAAAAATTTCATTTATGTGGAAAAAATATAAACCAATATTTGTTTAAAAATGAGCATACGATCATACGAATATACATACATTTTTTTACATCTTCTTTCTCTAAAATGCTTTCAATAACTTTAATAGTCTACATTAATACTTGGGTTTGTTCTAGCAAAGCAACAATTATTCCAATTATAAATATTTGTTGTTAACCCATATTTCGACAGTTGAGTTGATGGTAGATGGTAGATGTAAGAAGGTGTTGCAAATGTAAACTGATTTTCACATTTTCAACATTTTCCAGACGTTTCACTAAGATGTTGGCCAGTGTAAAAAGCCTATTACCGAAATGCTCACTCACTGCTCATGTGTGAGTATGTACATTTTAGTTTTTTTTTTCTGCATCTTTTCATACATGTGTTCATTTATTTATTTGTTCTATTCAAAAGTGTATAAATGAGAAAATATTTTGCTTTTCTCGCAAGTGCTTATCTATGAGAATTTACAATTTTAATAATTTTTCATAAATGAAAAGATCATACAAATATGTTGGCATTAAGCATTCGCATTCGTGTGGTAAAAAAAAATACAAAAAGTTACACTCATTCATGTTGGATCATAGGTAGAGAATTTTTAGGGTTCCGTACCTAAAGGGTAAAAACGTAACCCTATTGTTTTCGCTACAATGTCTGTCCGTCTGTCCGTCTGTCCGTCTGTCAGCGCCTTTTATCTCTGGAACCGTAATAGGTAGACTCTTTAAATTTTCACAGATGACGTATAGCTGTTGCCGCTATAGCAACAAATACTAAAACTTATAGGGTGTTCCGATAGAGAGGTGTTATGCACGAATATGTGTTTATTTCTTAAACTGTAGGAGGCATACTTTACAAATAGTAAATAAAACTTAGTTCGCTTTATAAACAAGTCTAAAAATATAAACCTAAACATTAAAGGGTGTTCCGATAGTGGAGTGATTTGCATGTATAAGGCGTAAGTTTTGAACCATAATAGGTAGGCTCTTTAAATTTTCATAGAAGGTGTATAAATATGGCCACTATAGCTAAAAATACTAAAATTTATAGAGTGTTCCAAAAGTGACGTGTTACTTGCCTTTATGTCTTAATTTTTTGAGCTATAGGAGACAGTAATTTAAACTATGTTCGCGTTATAAGCAAGTATACAATATTAAACCTAAAAATTAAAGGGTGTTCCGATAGTGACGTAATTTGTATGTATATGGACTAAGTTTTGAACGATAATTAGTAGACTCTTGTAGTTTTTACAAGAGGTGTATTACTATAGCCACTATAACAAATATTAAAAATTAAAGGGTGTGCAGACAGTGACGTAACTTACATGAAGTTTGACTAGTTTTTTAACCATATTAGATAGAATCTTGAAATTTTGACAAATGATGTATTACTATGACCCCTATAAAAACAATAAAAATTTAAAGGGTTTTCCGACGGTTTTTTTAACCGTAATAGGTAGACTCTTGAAGATGTGTTGTTATGGCCGTTATGTATATTAATAAAAATTAAAGGGTGTTCTGACAGTAACATGTCCTTCACGTATAGTGATTTATTTTTTAATAGTAATAGGTAGACCATTGATATATTCATAGAAAGAGAATTGCCATGTCCGCTATAACAAATAACAAAATTAAAGGGTGTTCCGACAAAGACATGATTTGTACTTAAATAGCCCTATTTTTTGAATCGTAATAGGTAGACTCTTGAAATATTTACAGAAGACGTTGTGTTTCCGTCACTGTTACAATCACTAATATCAATTACATTTTTTTCACGTATATTACCTTTTTTTGAACCGCAATAGGTAGGCGCATGTATATTTGTATTAAAAGTTTATTACCATGGCCGCTATAACAACAATTACTGAAATTTAAAGGGTGTTCCAACAGCGATGCAATTTTAGCGATTATGACTTTAATTTTAAAATAAAGGGTGACTCACAAGACATGAAAAAATCAAAAACTTGAATTTTTTAATTCAAAAACTTGAATTTTTTAAATTGTACTAAACATAGTACGGAAAACTACGTGTGTGAGTCTAACTCGCACTTGAAATATCATAAATGTTGAAATTTCAATCCTCATAAATGAAAAATTCTGAACCCTGGTATTAATATCTTTTAAGTGCTCCACCATACATTATTATTCTCCTCTGTTTTCTAATTTCTATAAAAGTTACACAAAGGGATACAAAATCAGTCTCAAAATTTAGGAGTGAAAATACATAAGACAAAAATTTAATTTTTATGGGACCCTATTGTTTTTGATTAAATACCCCAAATGAAGCAGGGTACCGAAAATTCCTCTACAACCTTAATAATCATTTGCAGCTACAAATTTCATTATTCAAATTTTTCCTTTTAGTTTTAATAACTACTCGTAGCACGATATAAAAAAAAGTTTTTCGTAGTTAATGATATTTTCTTTATAAATTTTTTTTTCATGCCTTCACTGAAACCGTAATATTCATGCCATTGAAATTGTTATTGTCATATAATTTTATTTTTTTATTTTAAACTTTTTCCTTTTAAACACACAAAAAAACAAACAGTATTTTTTCCCAAGAAAAACAAACAATCTGTAAAAAAATATACCAGAAACAACTTTTATAGCAGCATTGAGGTATGAGGCATGTAATTTATATTAAGGAAAATAAAGAAAAAATTTATAAAAAAAAGAAAAAAACTGCGAGTGGAGAAAATTAAAAACAAAAGATAAATAACATTTACACAGGTGAAAAGTAATAAAAAAAGTAAAGTTATTTAAGTTTGTTTTGTTTAATAAATTTACAGATGGAGGTAATAAGGCAGACTATATTGCTTTATTATTATTATTATTTTTAAATCATAAATATAAAAATATATATTTATACAAACATGAACACAAATATCAATGTTTTATTTTAAAGAATGCCTTTTTAAAAAACTACAAAAGGTACACAGGTTAAGGTTGGTTGTGTAGTTAGTTTATGGGGCACCTTAATGCGAAATAAACAACAATGTTTTGACAAGCCTCACTCGTCCAGATACTACTACTGTCGATTGAAGTGTGAATCATAATGAGTAGTATTAGACTCATTATATATAATAATGTCATCTATACTGGTCCTTGATAACTCAGATAGGTTGTTCAGATATTAGGGACGTATAGGATCAAGATATGGAATTTCACACAAAAAGTCATAGACAATCTTCTTCTTACCATGTTTCTGGCAGCTGAGGCGATTACTGCTGTAGAAAGCCTCTAGCCTACTATTATCTGAATAGATTGCCCAATTACACGTTACACTGCCACTTACTGCTAACCAATTGGGCAAAATGCTTTTCATTATAAGACTGGCATCTCCGCTCCCTAAAAGTTTTACCTAAAAATACTGGCTTCACTTTATATGCATGCTGGTGTTATAGTCGTATATAAGAATTCTTCTTTTTCCTTATTCCTGCACTACATTATAGTTCAGTTGAGATGTCAAATGATGCGAAGGTACTCTTGAATTAGAGAGCAGTCTATCTTAGTACCTACTACGAGCAAACGCCCTAGATTTCACCCATCTATATGCAGATAATTTAGCCACATTACTAATGATTGTAGCCATCTCGTGATGACCTACAGGATAACCAATGGGGATTTGCTTACGAAATGGTTTCAAAAAAACTCAAATGTTTAATTCCATCAGTGCCTACAGAAGAGTAAGAAATCCTACTTTTTAGGGCCTAAATATTTTTAGCGAGATATATAACCATCCTCCTGTGACAAAAGATAAAATTGACGATGTAGTCCTAAAATTTAGGAATAATAAAGAGTCCAGTATTAGACTATATTTCAAATCATATGTTGAAAGAACCCCTTAATTTATGTTCAGACCAATTTTAGCAAGAGATATTTTCGAAAATGTGTAACAGATAGATCGATGCCATCAACGTCGTTGTGGAAACTGCATCCAAGTCAATCGAAGAAAAGTGCTGCCGACATTGTACGAAGAAGTAGAAGTGTAGTTATAACTATAGATGAAACAAATACTTTTAATACTGCGATTTGAGAGGTCATTGTGAACACCCTTGTTGGACTGAGCATTCCTAAATACTTATTGGCCATAATAAGGGATTATTTACGAAACAGAATCCTGATAAAGGAATAAAACAGTATAGAGTATCGAAGGGCATTCTCCAGGAATCGGTTCTCGAACCGTTGCTGTGAAACGTTATGTTTGATGGAGTTTTGAGGTTCAAGTTTCCTGAAAGGGTTGCAATCTTTGGCTTACATCTGTGGCTTAAATCTTGTCCGAATATGAGACAGAAGCGGTACTAATGCAATTCAATTTCAATTTATTTATTCATTTGATTATTCATAATTAGTAACCGTAAGACCACAGAAACCTTACAACTCAGTACTGGATCATGTTGTATAAAGCCCTTTCTCAAATATCTTGGTGTTGTAACTGACTGCAGTTTAGTACAGTAAGTTCCAAGACCACCAAAACATGTTTGGCGTTATCTCGAGGTTCAAAATATCTTCAGAGGAAACTGTTGTAGAGGTTTCTACCTTCCCCCATACAGTATAGTATGTGAAGAAATATTTTGCGGTAGTAGCACAGAATAATTGGTTTAGTGAAAGACATTTTTTAAACGTGTTAAAGTCCCGCATTCCTGGCAACACTAATAGGTTGACGAGCCGGAGTCTTTCAATGATTTTCACTTCGATAAAACGCAAATATAGTTTATCGTAAAGTGTATAATGTATAGTGTATATTATATAGTGTATAAAGTCTAATGTGTAGTTTATACTATATAGTGTACACTGTATAGTGTACACTGTATAGTGTATAGTATATAGTGTACACTGTATAGTGTATAGTATATAGTGTACACTGTATAGTGTATAGTATATAGTGTACACTATATAGAGTATAGTATATAGTGTACACTATATAGTGTATAGTATATAGTGTACACTATATAGTGTATAGTATATAGTGTACACTATATAGTGTATAGTATATAGTGTACACTATATAGTGTATAGTATATAGTGTACACTATATAGTGTATAGTATATAGTGTACACTATATAGTGTATAGTATATAGTGTACACTGTATAGTGTATAGTATATAGTATATAGTGTACACTGTATAGTGTATAGTATATAGTATATAGTGTACACTGTATAGTGTATAGTATATAGTATATAGTGTACACTGTATAGTGTATAGTATATAGTTTACAGTGTATAGTGTATAGTATATAGTGTACAGTGTATAGTGTATAGTATATAGTGTATATTGTGGAGTTTATGATGTGGGGCTTAGAGTCTTTCTATGATTTTTACTTTGATATAGTGCATAGTGTATCGTATATAGTGTATAGTGTATAATGTCTAATATGTAGTGTATAGTGAATAGTACATACTGTGTAGTATATAGTGTATATTGTAATGTAAGGTCCACAGTCTTTCGATGATTTTTATTGTATATATAGTATATAGTTTATGTTACATAATGTCTAATGTATAGTGTATAGTATATAGTGCATAGTGTTAAGTTTATAGTATATAGTGTCTAGTATAATGTAGTTTTAAAGTTATTTTAAAATTGTTACCTCTAACTTCTATAAGTCATTACTAAAACAGATTATTACATGGTTAAAAACGCGACCATGTTAATCTTATTTTAGAAAATGTTATGCTTTCGGTAGTCTTGGTACTCTCTCTCTCTCTCTCTCTCTCTCTTTCTCTCTTGTGAATTCAAAATCAAAGTTCAACTGCGTACTTTCACTGCTTTTTTCTTCACTTTCTCTTGGAAATAAGATATTTTTGCAGAAAACAAGTATCCTATATTGGGCTTAGGATACTTAGGTATCTCCTCACAAAATTTTCTTAAAATCCATCCAGTAGTCTTTACGTAATGCGAACGAAAAAGAAAATCAAACAGACAGACAGACAGACGGAAATGAGTTACTATTTTATTATATGTATATATTATATAGTTATAGCATAGTTTACGATGTGTTAATTATGTAGTGCTAATTATAGTATCCTTAAATTACTTTACTTCTTAAATTACTATCCTTTATTTTTTTTTTATTAGTTTACTTTAATTTTACCAACCTGTAGTTAACTTTTCTTTTTATTTTGTTTTCATTTTCGTTTGTTTTTCTTTTGTGGAGTAAAAATGTAAAAGAAGTTCTTATGACCAACAGGTAAAATGAATAGAGGAAAGCGCAAATTAAGTGGAAATTGTGACATAAATGTGTTTGTTTTGTTACTGGCACTGGCACTGAAGCTTGTCATTTACGTTGGGTTCAATTTCATCGTATTATTTACCAACAATACTACCATTTCGAATGTAGATTTAGTACCTGGTTTTATGTTTTAATGTCTGTTGACACTGTTTTCAAAAAAATCGAAAAATTCCAATTCGTTTAGAGTTAATTTCCAAATCTGATACCATTTTTATTTGCTTAAAGAAATAAATTTCGAAACTATTTCTGTTTCCATTAAAGTGTTTCGCAGTTTATATGATATCATTATTGGTACACCGATATTCTATTTAGTTATCGTGACGTTAAATACCGATATCGTTATAATTAAAAAATACTTATACGAAATAAATAATACGTATACGAAATAAAGAAAAATTATACAAATAAGGATATAGTTATTATTTTCGGTAACTAACTTTTAAAAAAGAATGCGGAGATGAAAAGAATTAAATCAAAGTTGAAAGATATCTTAATAATCAAACAGATTATTTTTTAACATTTCCTCCGGAAACAGTGTTCCATTGCGTATACGTAATATTGAGAGTGGAGAAAAACACAACAGCAATGGCATACAACAAAGTTATGTGCCACAAAAGTCATTAATTTCAATAAAATGTTTATCTTTACTTCTGCTAGTGGGCCAATAAAGCTCAAGCTCAATGTTACCAGATTTGCTGTTTTAAAGTCAATTTAACAATTTTCAATCCAAACTTATTCTCTGACAAATTTTGCTACAAATTTATAAATTTTTACCCTCAGATCGCCTTCAGTAGATAAGCTAAATTAGGCTTCATTATTCCTAATTAATGCACCTAATTTTTTTTAAGCATACATATCGCTTAAACCATCTAACAGTGTTTTAAAAACTATTTATTTTGGAAATAATTCGGGATATCTTAATGAAATTTCACACAGGCAATGCAAAAGTCTTTCTGAGTGCAAACGGTATATGCCCTAGGGGGTCAGGGGGTCTTATGAGTAAGCATCTTGTTCTGTAAATAGTGTTAAAAATTTTCCATTAACAAAAATAAAAGGTGCTGCGATGCGAAGTTTGAAGTACCATTGAATCAGTAAAATTGTGTACTTTCACCACTTTTTCTCTATTTTGTCTTGGAAGTTAGATATTTTTACGTAAAAAAAGTATGCTAAAATTATATAAAATTTTTCGAAAAAATTTTCGATAAAATTTTTACAAACAATTTTCCATTAAATTTTGACAAACAATTTTCGACAAAATGTATAGAAAATATTTTCGATAAAATTTTTATAAAAAATTTTCGATAATATTTTGAAAAAAACCGTTCGATAAAATTGGGATGAAAGTTTTACAAACAATTTTCGATAAAATTTTTACAAAAAATATTCGATAAAAGTTTTAGAAATTGTCGATAAAATTTTTAGAAAAAATTTTCGATAAAATTTTTAGAAAAAATATTCGATAAAATGTTTAGAAGAAATATTCGATAAAATTTTTAGAAATTTTAGAAATTATCGAAAAAATTTTTAGAAAAAAAAATTCGATAAAATTTTTACAAACAATTTTCCTCAAAATTTTTATAAAGAATTTTCCAAAAAATTTTTACAAACAATTTTCCAAAAATTCTTACAAACAATTTTCCATAAAATTCTTACAAACAATTTTCGCTTAAATTTTTGAAAAAATTTTCGATAAAATTTTTACAAACAATTTTCCATTAAATTTTGACACACAATTTAGATAAAATGTTTAGAAAATATTTTTGATAAAATTTTGACAATAAATTTTCGGTAAAATTAAAAAAAAAAATATTGGAGAAATTTTAAGAAAAACTGTTCTATAAAAAATTATGCAAAAATTTTAGATAAAATTTTTAGAAAAAAATTTAGATAAAATTTTTAGAAAAAAATTTAGATAAAATTTTTAGAAAAAAATTTAGATAAAATTTTTAGAAACAATTTTCGATATAATTAAAAAAATTTCAATAAAATTTTTAGAATAAATAATCAATAAAATTTTGAGAAAAAATATTCGATAAAATTTTTAGAAAAAAAAAATTGCTATAAAATTTTACAAAAAAATTTCTATAAAATTTTTACAGTTGTAGGACGCTTAGTATAGCTAGAAATTGAGTTTTTAGTTTTTCATATAAAAAATCGAATTTGTTTTTAATAAAAATCCATTTTTATGAATTTTATAAGTAATCACAGATTTTTGTCCTTTTAGCTGTAGGACTAGAAAATGAGTTTTTAGTTTTTACAAAACATTTTCGATAAAATTTTAACAAAAAATGTTCGATAAAATTTTTACCAAAAAAAATCTATTAATTTATATTATATTTTTGTAATAATGAAGTTGAATATCACAAATGTAAAAACCGAATGTATATTATTGTGAAATTGGGAACATAACCAAGTAACGGAATATTTAACATAACAATGGTGAAGGGTATATAATATTATTTTAAATATTGCCATTGAAAATTTAATGCCAATTAAAAAGTCCCATATATGAACGATAAGCATCCGAAGAACAGTAAACAACAACATAAAATTTGACCTTTATCAGAAATTGATATCGCTGTCATACGCAGTTTTGTTGTTTCCTTTTTTTAGATTTTATGAATTTTTTTTTTTTTTTGACGTTTTATCAAAAAACTTTGACGATTTTTTACACCTTTTTTCTGGCAACCAAGCTCTTCTTTAGTCAATAGACAAATGAGAGGTAGCAGTAAAAAAATACTAAGAACCATTGTACGTGCCGTGTAGTATTTTCTTTTTCTTATTATTTTTATAAGTTTTTGTTGTTGCTGTGCTGCAAGTATTTTTAATTTTGTGTAAATAAAAGTTAAATAAACACATTTAAGCTTCAATAGCCTGTAGAAACAGCCAGTGTCAACATTAAAGACACCAAAAGCACCAACAACAATCGTAACTGAAGACATCAAGCAAAAGAAGTTATCAGTCTATACATCCATCTCTCTTCATCCGTCATTTAATACATCCACACCGAAGGAAGTAAACGTCTTGGTTTGGGCCCTTATACTTAAAACCATTTATTTTTCTTATGACCATCGTTGTTGGAGTATAAAGTTTTTATGTTCACGTTTAGTTTTTTTATGACTTTGTTTTTAATTTTATTATTTCTATTATTTTGACGTCTGCCTTCTGCCGTCTATTAATGTTTCATTGAACAAACAAACTTGCGCTCAATACGACGATGTTGGTTTATTAGAAAGTAACTTTAAACTTCGAAATTATCGTACTTAAGATTGTTGTTATGACTTTATACACTTATCGCAACATTTTATGAAAAAATATAAAAATAAAAAAATAAGAATTAGACGACAGATGGCGTAAGTTGGAAAAAGGTAACGTTTTGTGAATTTTTCTTTTGTTGAATTTAAATTATTTGCTGGAATAACAACCAGTGGGATCAAAACTTAATACCGAAAATTTACTTTAAATTCCATTTAATTGCCTCTTATGCACAACATGTTTTTCACAGCAATAAAAGCCTTATTGAAACGCCATTGGGGATATTTAAAATTTATTATTTTATTTAAATCAACTATTTCGACTGTTTTTATGATGCAAAAGAAAATTTTTTTTGTTGATAATTTAATTTTATTGATTTTTAATTTTACATTTTATAGGCCGGAAATTTAAATTAAAAAAAAAATACTTGAATTTATTGAAGTGGATTTTTAATTCCAATTGAAAAGGGAATTTAAGCTGAAAAATTTGGGATAAATTCAAGTTTTAAAATAAATGCTATTTAACAATTTTTTTAATATTTCTAATATTTTTTTATGAATAGTGGGGCTAATTGGAAAATTTTTTGTTTAATTGAGAATAAAAAACTGCTGATATGATTGAAGGAAAAGGGTGATTACAATCTTTAATAACACTGTGCAACAGTGATAAAAATACAAGGAAGTGACAGAATAGGTTCAATTTTACTATCAAATTATAGTAAAATCCTATACTCAATTTGGCGAAATTGGTGACCAACTTTTATTTATGTTCCTGGAAATATTCGAAAAATCAGTGGGCACTTCAAAAAAGGTGTCATCAGTGTGTGTCTAATAACTCATTTAAACTAGGTAATAGCGCTTATCTTTGTTTGGCTTAACTTATTGGTTTTAAAAATGTAATTGAGTTTTTACCCCTTCACCGCAGGTGGAAAGGGTAAATATAAGTTTATTCATCCGTGTGTAATTTCAACAATATTCATTTCCGACCCCATAAACTATATATATATAGGTTTTAAACTTTAAATTCAATTTTATAAACATCAAATTCAATTTTGTAAATATCAAATTCAATTTCAATTCATATTTATAGAAAATTAAATTTTTACAAAAAATTACTATAAAATTTTTACAAAAAATTTCTAAAAAAAATTTATAAAAAATTACCAATAATATCTTTACAAAACATTTTCTAAAAAATTCAATAAAATTTTTCCCAAAAATTTTCAATAAAATTTAAAAAAAAATCAATAAAATGTTTAAAATAAATTTTCAATAACATTTAAAAAACAAATCTTCTATTAATCTTTTACAAAAAATTACTTTAATAAAATTAATATTTGATACAAATATTTCTATAAAATTTTTACAAAAAAATTTGCAATAATATTTGTACAAAAAATTTTTGGTAAATTTTTATTGATTTTTTTATAATTTTATAGCAAATGTTTTGTAAAAATATTAATTTTTTTTTAAATTTTTTGTACAAATTTTTTAGATATTTTTTGTAAAAATTTAATAGAAAATTTTTTTTTAAAAAATTTCTATAAAAGTAAATTTTCTATAAATATGACTTAAATTTGATGTTCATAAAATTGAATTTAAAGTTTATAAAAATGAATTTTAAGTTTATAAAATTGAATTTGAAGTTAAACCCCTATATATTCTGGATCCTTATACCAAGAGAAGTTTTCGATAAAATTTTTACAAAAAATTATCAATAAAATTTTTACAAAAAATTATCGATAAAATTTTTACAAAAAATTATCGATAAAATTTTTACAAAAAAAATTTCGATTAATTTTTACAAAAGATTTTCAATAAAATTTTCCAAAAAAAAAATTTTGATACAATAAATGTTCGTAAAATTTAAAAAAAAATAACAAAAAAATTTCGATGAAATCTCTAGAAAAAGTGTTGATAAAATTTTCGATAAAATTCTTACAAATAGCTTTAATATTCTGTAATATTATTCTATTAAGAGGCATACTTCTCATTGTGTTTTGTAGAATTTTATTACTTATAGAGTATTTTTTGGCTTCTCTAAAACTAGGAAAAAAGTTTCCTGATGATCTGGCCTGAGCAACCAGTGAAATACGTATAGGGACTAGCTCTTTTCCCCCAACAAATAAATTGCATTTTTATTATGGGTAATTAGCATAATATTAAATAATTCTTATAAAAACTTTGCAATAAAATTATTACAAAAAATTTCTATAATTTTTTTCCAAATTTTTCGAAAAAATTTTTCGTTAAAATTTTTTCAAAAAATTATCGATAAAATTTTTACAAAAAATTATCGATAAAATTTTTACAAAAAATTTTCGATAAATTTTTACAAAAAATAATTTCATAAAATTTTACCAAAAATTTTCGATAAAATTCTTACAAAAAATGTTAGTAAAATTTAAAAAAAAATTTAAAAAATTTCGATTAAATCTTTACATAAAATTTTTCCACTACCATTTCTATAAAATTTTTACAAATATATATCTTTATATAATACTTATATCTTTATATAATACTTATAATTTTATATCTTTATATAATACTAGCTGTGCCCGCCACGTCGTGGTCGTCCTGGCATTATTGTGCTCGACTTTGCTTTGAAAGAATTCCACACCAATTGTAAGACTCCTAATTTTCTAGTGCTTTAGTTATAGTTTACTTTATATAAAGGTACCCATCTCTGGATAAAATTCTAAAATTTATAAAAAATTCTAAAAATTATTGTAAAACTCTGTAAAAGGCGTTTAAAATATTTTAATAACATTGTAATTCCACAAAACAAAAATACAAATCAAATATAAATTTTATTCAAATGGTGCCATCTGTTGCGCAATAGTGTTTAAAATATCCCACTTTCAAAAATAAAAGGTTCGCAACCGTGTTTAAAATATTCCAGTTTTAAATCGAAAATTTAAGTACCTTTAAACCGGAAATTGCGTACTTTCACTGATTTTCTCCACTTTCTCTTGGAAATGAGATATTTTTGCGGAAAAAAGTATCCTATAATGGAATTAGGATGCTAAGGTAGGTCCTCAAAATTTTGTTAAAATCCATGCAGTAGTAGTTTTTAAGTGATGCGAAAGCAAACGAAAAGCAGACAGACAGACGGAAATGAATTACTATTTTTTTTTATATGTATAGAAGATTTGTAATAATGAAGTTGAAAATAATAAAAGTAAAAAATAAGAATATATATTGTTGTGAAATTGGGAAACAGAACAGAGTTAGGGAATATTTAGCATTATTATGGTGAAGGGTATATACTATTACTTGTTTTTATGGCAAATACTGAAAAAGTATTGAGTAGTATTGTGTAGTATTGCCAGCAACAAATTAAATACAATATTTCTGTACATGTGACCGCACACTGGGAATGGCACCGAAATTTGTTTAACTGGGGTTGAATTTACTAAATTGGTGCCGGATGCCGTCGAAGAATTATTCATGTCCAAAATTTGGTTTTTCCGCATGTTAGTCGAGCACAGGGCGATTCATTAATCACAAGTAAATATGGGGATAGAAAAAAATAACTTTTCCAAATTTTACACAAATTATAAAAAAAAAATATCGTTAGCTAGCTGTCTTGCTCATAGTGTGTCCCAGCTATGCAAATTTACTCGATCGTATACTCAAATCCAACGTACCACATGGTTATTTAATTTTGGTTTCAGTAATAATTTTAACTTCGATAAGAAGAGGTGATTGGTCCATAGCTTGCCTAGGCTGGTGCTGAGTTGCTAACTAAGCCAGCCTGGTTTGATCAATATTCACTAGCAAATTTGGCGAGTATGCCTAATTCCCTAGAAGCCATTTTTAAATAGCCATGCGGACATGTTAAAGACCGTCGCTCAACTTTGCTTCTATCTCAAAAGAGGTGGTCCCGACGGTACCGTGAAATAACTCCCAAATGAAATAACTCCCAATGCAATACTTCCCAATGAAATAAGTCCCAACGAAAATGAAATAACTTCCAAATTAAAAAAACGAAACAACGCCCAACGCCACAATGAAATAAGACCCATAACCGTTAATTCAAAACAATTATATTTTTACAAAAAAAAATAAATAATTTCCAAATGAAATAAGTCCCAACAAAAATTAAATAACTCCCAATACAAATTATATTTGCACCCGGACACTGTTTAAGTGTTTTAACCTCTATGGTATAACAGGTACCTCCCGATGAAGGCGGTCCATAACTTTGATATCATACCATATATCATAGATATATGACCAAAGGCCGGCTATATATACAATATTTTGTTAGCGAAGCCGCTGTTCCATATACCATAGAGAGATCATAGAGCCATCCCGGCCTGTGTAGCCGGCCTTCGGCCGTATGGAAGGGTTTAACCTCTATAGTATAACCAACACTGGCTTCGCTTACCAAAGTTTTCCTGCATAGCCAAAAAAAAAAGGTTTTAGTTAGTTTTAAATTTAAAGTTCAATTAATTTATTAATTGATTCAAATATATATGTATTTGTTTAAAACATAAGAAAAAAATTCTTAATTAAACAATTATTTAAATCATTTAATTATTTAATTAATTTTTAACCTGAAACCAATTAAAGCTTTTAATTCAATTAAAAGCTTTAATTGGTGAAAATATTTTTTTTCTGTATAAAATTTTATTAGTTATTTAAGAAACTTATTCTTATGTAATATGAAAAGATTTCGAAGAAAAAAAACCCTAGAAAAACTATTTGTTAAACATGATTTCAAAATATTCGTAATCCAATTAATTTATTTCACTTGAATGCACAAAACTTTAAAGATTTGTTTTCTTTAACATCGATAGCGTGTATTTTGTAAAAACATTATTTTTTATTCGCTTTTTTATACATTTCGCAATATCAAAATAAAACAAAATAAAATAATTATAATTTGGCATCAGTATGGGGAAGGTGGAATAAGAGAAGCAGCAGCACATGCAATAAAAAATGTCTGTGATTAAATGCTCGGTACACATGAGTATTTTCATGAATGCAACCTCATCAGACTTTTAGAGATTGTGTTGGGTTGTGTTGTGTTGTGTAGTGTTGTATTGTGATGTTAGTGAAAGAGAATAAATTTCGGTTTGAAAATTAAATTAAACACCAAAGGGCAACTAAAAATGCTGTGCACGTATGTTCGTACCTAAGTTCAATGTAGACAACACTTTTTCAAAAACACACATGTAAATATAAAGGGTGTTTTTTATAGAAGTCTAGAACTTTAAGCTGACATTACTTTTCAAGATGGCGATTTAACAGCTGTCAAGTTATTTATTCTCAGATTGGTTTGGCAATTCATCATGAATAGACTCACGCCTGAACAACGCTTGCAAATAGTGCCCAAAACGAGATTACTGTTGTTCCCGATTTTCATAAGCGAATTTTGTTTAGCGATGAAGCGCACTTCTGGTTAAATGCCTACGTCAACAAACAAAACTGCCGCATTTGGAGTGAAGGTAATCCTCAAGTGTATGTCGAAACACCGTTACATCCAGAAAAACTGACCTTTTACTGCGCTTTATGGACTGGTGGAATCATTGGTCCGTACTTTTTCAAAAACGATGGTGGCCAGAACGTTACAGTCAATGGTGATCAGTATAGAGCCATGATTACTAAATTTTTCATTCCGGAATTCAATAACTATGATGTACAGGAGATGTGGTTTCAACAAGACGGCGCAACATGTCATATAGCTCGTGCCACAATAGATTTATTAAAAGACACGTTTGGTGACCGCCTAATTTCACGTTTTGGACCTGTGAATTGGCCTCCAACATCTTGTGATTTAACACCGCTAGACTACTTGACCATTTGGAAGACAACATTCGCCGTCTTATTGCCGATATACGGCTACAAATGTTGGAAAAAGTCATCGAAAATTGGACGTCCAGATTGGACTACATCCGCGCCAGCCGTGGCGGTCATATGCCAGAAATCATATTTAAAATGTTATGCCACAAGATTATCTTTCGGATAAATAAAATTCATGTCAATCGAATAATCCATCTTTGTTTTATTGCAACTTAAAGTTCTATACCTCTATAAAAAAACACCCTTTACATACAGTAACTCCTACGATATACAAAACACACTACGTTGTATTGTACACCCAGTGGTGTGTAATAGTGACTGGATTCAGTGCAATAAATTAAATTAAACTGTATTTTTAACACCATTTAACAATGTGTATTGAAGGTGTAAGAGAAATGCGAAATTGTTAGAGGAACCGAAAAAAAATCATTGATCTTTTTTCTGTTGATGTTGCTATGGCTCTGGTTCCAGGTACTTTTTCTATTTAATTGTTTTGTAAATTTTTTTTGCAAATATTTTCTTTAAATTACTTTGAATATAAGACAACAGCAGCAGCTACAGAAAAACTCTTTAAGTAAAATACAGGAAAGTGGCATAAGTGGCATTTACCACTTATTGGCAGACCGAGATTGCCAACAGAGATATAAAACAAAAAACTTCGTTTAAAGCTTTCGATGGTTTGCTGCAATTAAACATTATAATACTTGCTGTCTGTAACATTCCAGCTACCTTTGATCGTTTGATGTAACAGGTGTTAAAGAGGATGAACTGGAAGGCACTTAAGAAATATGGAAGAAGTCTTCAATCGTATATCAGAGGCTGCAGTGAAGTTCAGTGTTAAGAAATGTACATTGTTCCAGAAGGAAGTCAAATACTCGGGGCATCGCATGACAGTGAGCTGATGGCATAGCAACTGATGAAGATAAATTACTGGCGGTAAAGAACTGGTCTTGTCCACAAAATCTTCTTGACTTTTGAAGTTTCTTAGGCCTATGCACATACTATATACGATTTAGATCGAAGTTTGGCAATCGAAGAAACATTCCAAAAGCTCATGGTATTTTTATGTATATGGCACGTATCCTGGTATATCAAGTTGCTGGATAAAAATTCTAGCTAGATCCTGATGCTAGCGGATATGGAGTAGAAAGCGTGCTGTCGGAAGTAGTAGATGGAGCAGAAAAGGTTATTGATTACAACAGCAGAGTGCATTCGAAGAAACTATTGTGTAATGCAACGAGAACTCCAGGATTAGAGTAAAGCAAACAAACAGTAGGTACCAACATTTTACGTTGAGTATAGATCATGCAGCACTCAGGTGGTTGCTGCAATTTAAAATCCCTGAATGACAGCTTATCTGCTGTAATAAACGTCTCCAGAGTTATAACTTTAGCATTGCACATGGCAAAGGCGTTAAGCAATGTAATCTGTGGAGTAAACATTGCGCGCAAAGGCAGAGAGAAATCAATGTCCCATTAATTTTCGGCTCACACATATAGACTTAAGTGAAGACTGGCCGAAGGCGCAAAGAAACAATTTGATATTAGTTTAAATTATAGCTAGCTGAAGAGGAAGACAGAAGGCCGACCTGAAATGAGATATCAACAGAAAGACCACTGGCGAGATTATGTTGCTACTAGTAGTAATATATCTATACATATAATAAAATAGTAACTCCTTTCATGTCTGTCTGTATTTTTAGGGTTCCATAGCCAAAGGGTAAAAACGAAACCCTATTGTTTTCGCTACAATGTCTGTCCGTCTGTCAGCGCCTTTTATCTCTGGAACCGTAATAGATAGACTCTTGAAATTTCACTTGAAATTCACACAGGACTACACTAAAAATACGCAAGCAGTAATTAAAACTAAGTTCACTATATAAACAACTATAAAAAATAAAAATAAAAATTAAAGGGTGTTCCGATAGTGGCCTAAGTTTTGAACCATAATAGGTAGACTCTTGAAATTTTCACAAAAGGTGTTTAACTGTGGCCGCTATAGCAACAAATATTAAAACTTATAGGGTGTTCCGAAAGTGACGTGTTATTTGCCATTATGTTTTTATTTCTTGAGCTATAGGAGGCAACCACTTAAAATTTGCAGACAGTAATTAACTCTATCTTCGCTTTATAAACAAATATATAAAATTAAAGCTTAAATTTAAAGGGTGTTCCGAGAGTGACGTGCTTTGCGTTTGTATATGGCCTAAGTTTTAAACGATAATAAGTAGACTCTTGCAGTTTTTACAGGAGGTTTATTACTATGGTCACTAAACAAATATTAAAAATTAAAGGGTGTTCCGCTAGTGATACGTGATTCTCATGTATAACGCCTAATTTCATGAACCGTAATAGGTAGACTCTTAAAATTTTATACAGAACTCTGGGTTGCCACGGTTGATATGACAATTACTAAAAATTAAAGGATATTCCGACAATGACATGTTTTCACGTATAGTGACTTATTTTTTTAAACGTAATAGGTAGACTCTTGATATATTCATAGAAAGAGAATTTCCATGGCCGTTATAACAAATAACAAACTTAAACGGTGTTCCGACAGAGAGATGATTTGTACGTAAGTAATTAGCCTTATTTTTTGAACCGTAGACTCTTGAATTGTTTACAGTAGATGTTGTACTTCGGCCACCGTAACAATTACTAATTACTAAAGGGTGTTCCATCAGTGACATGTTATTTTTTTAATCGCAATAGGTAAGAGCCTGATATTTTCATAGAAAGTGTATTACCATGGGTGTTATAACAGCAATTCCTGAAATTAAACGGGTGTTGCAATAGCGATTCAATTCACTATGATTTTAAAAATAAAGGGTGGCCAATAAGACATGAAAAAATTAATAACTTGAATTTTTAAAGTCGTACTAAACATAGTACGGAACCCTATGTGTGTGAGACTAATTCGCACTTGTGTGAAACTAACTCGCACTTAACAAAATTTTGTGAGGAGGTACCTTAGTATAGCTAAATATGTATATAAATAATGGTTAAACCAAAAAACATTTTTTCATCGCAACCATTTATTGTAGTAACCGAGAATGTTTTTTCTCTATGTAATTTTTTTTTTATTCTTCTTATAAGAAAATTTTATTTAAAATTTGTTTAATTGTCATTATAAATATATTCCAAAACAAAAAGCCAAATTCCTAAATGTTCTTCCAGCTTTAAACTAACATATAAATAATTCTTGCAAAAAAAACCGACTACAAAACAAATATATGTGCATCAATTCTAAACTAAAAATTTAAAAGAAAGTAATCTGTAAGAAATAGTACTCAAATCAAATACTTTTATACTTGTTGCTCTAACGGACATAGTAATATACGTTATGTACATTCAAATGCCTATCCATAACGGTTCAGCAGATAAAGCCATATACGACAAATTACCTCAGATATGAGGACACCCTTTATTTTTTTACACTTATTGTTACTGACACAGCAATAATAAGTAACGGTTCCAAAGTTATGGCCATATAGGTTAAACAATATCACCTAGGGGACACCCTTTAATGGGGACAGTTTCTTTGTAAATTTCAAATGTCTGTCTAAAACGGTTCAAAAGTTTGGCCATATGCATCAATTTACATCAACTATTGAGACACCCTTTAAAATTTTAAATATTTATAAATGTTATTATGCGGGACATAGTAGTGGAGATTCTGTCTAATTTTCAAGTGGTTGTCTATAACGGTTCAAAAGATAGGGCTAGATAGGTAAAATTATATCAATTATGGGACACCCTTTAGTTTCCAAATTTAAATTATATACTTGATGTTACAAAGGACTTAGATATACAGGTTCTTTGTAAATTAATTTCAACCGTCTCTCTGTTACGGTTTAAAAGTTTTGTAATATACATCAAATTACATCAACTATTGGGACACCCTTTAACTTCTAATTTTAAATATTTAATTTCTGATTATAAATATTGGACATTCTGTCCAATTTTCAAGTGATTGTCTACAATGGTTAAAATGGTTCATATATTTAAATTAGCGTCACATATGGGGACACCCTTTAATTTTTAAGTTTAATTTTTTTATTAATTTCTGTTATTGGCAGTTATAGTAATAAGCATTTTTTTTTTAAATTTTAAAAGGGTTAACTTTACGGTTCATAATACACGTAAAAAACACGTATGTAGTATGGGGACACCCTTTAATTTTCAAAATTCTGAACTTCTTTTTAAATGGGACCAATCTGTAAGCATTTCCTTTCTAATAAAATTTTTAAAATCGGTTCAGAAATGACTGAGTTCTGGGGGCACAAACATAAAAAAGCAACATTCAGACGAATTGATAACCTCCTTCTCTTTTTGAAGTCGGTTAAAAATAAATAATACCACAGCGTAACATAACATTTATTCTCGTCCACAGTTGAAACAACCAAAATAGGTGTAAAGTTTATATATAAATATGTATGTGAAGAACTGAAACTATTTATGGCCAAATAAAAATCTAAATAAATGAACTAAACTGAACTGAACGAAAAACGTGTTTAAAAAATCTCCACTATAATTTTAGCAACAATCGCACACGTACCATTGCAACAAAAGCAACAAAGTTTTACATTTAAATCAGAACTGAGATAAAAGCTGCAACAAAAGCAAATAAAATTCTTAAATAAATTCAGTTATTCCTTTATTTTGATGGCCAAATATAGAAAAAAAGTAAATGTGTGTTAGTGTGTGTTTAATGTGAGTCTAATACCATTAAGCAAAAGTGGCAAAAATAGTTGCGATATAATTGCATTACACCGAAGAAAATATAATTATTAGCATTTTTATGAAATTAACAAAAAAAAATAATTATTTTGAAACACTCGATAACGAGGAGCTATTAAAATTTAAAGCGCATTACGTAGAAACTGCTGGATAAATTTTAATTAAATTTAGTCAGGAGGTACTTAAGTATCTTGGTTCAAATACAGTATACATTTTTCCCGCAAAAATATCACATTTCCAATAGAAAATAGAGTAAAAGTAGTGAAAGAATGCAATTTTAGTGATTGAAAGGTACTGCAAACTTGGCAGCACTTTTTATTTTTGTCAGCGGGATAGTTTTAACACTATTTACAGAACTCCACAATATTTTTAGAATTTTTTAAAAATTTTAGAATTTTCCAGGGATGGGTACCTGTATATAAAGAAAATACATAAACCATAACTGCAGCACTACAAAAGTAAAAGTCTTGAAATTTCGCGTAGATTACTTCCAAAGAAAAATCAAGCAAAATATTTTCAGGACGCCTACGACACACATAAGGGTATTTTGGCAATCTAGGCGGACATTACTTTTTTTAGTTTATATTGGCTCTGCAAATTTACTGAGTGCCCCTAGATAAAAGAAACTTGACAGAAAAATCTCTTATAGTCAGAGGCTGTTAAAGTTATAAAATAAGAAAAATCAGACTGAGGAGAAAAAAGTTCCCCTTAGAAGAACTAATCCTACCTCAGAAAAATTGATTTTTTTTTATTTAAGTTTTGTCACACTTTTGGTTAGCAAATGCAACTTTTATAGTCAAAAAACTTTTATAGTTGAAAAAATATGTTCAAAAACCTAAACTTGGTAGATTATAAAATGTAATTTTTCGCCACGCCCCATTTTGTGGGCGTTGGCATAAAATTTAATTTTCAAAAATAATGTAATTATTTAAAGAAATGAATTACATACGCCTTAATACCATAAAAATAAAAGTTTAAAGTTTTTATGGGCAGGGGGAGGTATTCCTCCAATTACATCCCCGAAACGTACATGTGAATTTTGAGAGAAAATTTTTTTTTTTTTTTTTTGATAATTTCCCAAAATAATAATTTTTAAGCTTTTATGTCAAAGAGAAGAATATGTATTAATAAAAGTAATCCAATTTAAGGCTCTTACTTTGATAGTGCTTCAGATGTGGTTTATGTAATTACTTTATACCTAGAGCCCCTACGCAAACCCCTAAGGGTCTGTGAGTACATATACAATCTCAACCGGAATCTCTCAAAGAGAACAAAACACGTAAAAAAAATTTTAAATAAGTAGCTTACCAGCTTTCAACAAGGTAGGTTTGTGTAACTTTGCTAAATATTTAGCAAACCAATGCATTTTCATTTTAACCACTTTTTTTGGTTGGGGGCCTTTGCTTTATACCCATCCCTGGGTAATTACTCAGAAACATAGGCTTTATATTAAAATCTAAAATTTCTATAAAATTCCAAAATTATTGCAGAGTATTGTAAATAGTGTTTTAAATTACCCGCTGACAAAAATAAATGCTGCTGCCAAGTTTGCAGTACCATTGAATCGGTAAAATTGCTTACGTTCACTAATTGCTCTCCTCCCTATTTCTTGGTAATGAGATATTTTGACGGGAAAAAATATCCTATATTTGAACCAAGATACTAAGGTACCTCTCCGTAATATGTTATTAAAATACATCCAATAGTTTTTACGTGATGCGAACACAAACAGACAGACAGAAATCACAGTTTTGTTATATGTATAGATAAAAAATAATTGACACTAGTAACAATAAATTTTATATAAAATACATAATAACAATTAATTTTGATTTAAAGGATTTTCTTAAATTGTGCTAATTTATTTAAAACAACTTCAAACCAAAAATATTTTATGGCCGACAAAATGGGTTCTTACTCGTATCTACCCATGCACAAGATGAGCAAAAACAGAAAAAAGGTGAAATTTAAAAAAAAAACGCCAAAGAAAATAGCGCAAAAACGCGCAACGTTTTTTTACAGCATAAAGGTAGAGATCGTAAATTTTATAGTGATATATGACATTTTTAGGATCGCAATGGCCACCACTCTCAAAAAAATTTTCACTTTTTTTTGACAAAAAATCATGTTTTTAACTTCAAAAAATTTTTTTATCATAAAAACATAAAATAAAATTTTTCTAAAAATTAATAAGGGGTGATCCATTTCGAGGTACTTTTTTCAATAGCCCTTTTTTAACAGATCACGTGTGAGACGTGTCCTGCTGTCATGTTATTTCTGTTTAGCTTTGTTTGGCATTTCATAATGGAAAGACTTATGCCTGAATCGCTTCGCTCATTGGGCTCTTGAAAAGTTCCAAGAAGATCCAACGTTTACGAGGCAAATTTTATTTAGCGATGAGGCCCATTTCTGGCTCAATGGGTATGTAAACAAACAAAATTGCCGCATTTGGGATGAAGAGTAACCTGTAGAGATTCAAAAGCTGCCACTTCATCCAGAAAAAAAAACGGTTTGGTGTGCTCTGTGGGCCAGTGCAATCATCGGTACATATTTCTTTAAAAAATGATGCCGGTGTGAACGTAACCCTCAATGGCGGCCTTTATCGTGCCATGATAACCGACTTTTTGATGCCTGAAATTGAAGATCGTGATCTCGGCGACATTTGGTTTCAGCTAGACGGGGACACTTCCCACACATCGCATCAATTAATGGATTTATTGAGAGAACATTTCGGAGAGCCTTTGGGACGGTCGATTGGCCATATTAATGTGGGGATATATAAAGTCTAAATTTTCTGCGGACAAACCTGCTTCGATTCAGACCTTGTAGGAAAACATCATGCGTGTCATTAGCCATAGCCAGTTATCAGTCGAAATGTTCGAACGAGTCATCGAAAATTGAACTCAACGGATGGATTATCTGCGACATAGCAATGGCCAACATTTAATAGACATAATCTTAAAAAAATAAATACCAACGAATGTTCTTTCAAATGATAATAAACATTATCCACTAAATTGGAATTTTCTGTGTTTTTACTTAAAAAAAAATAGGGAACCTCGAAATGGAGCATCGCATATAAGTAGCTGCTAATAAAGCCTTTCACAGAAAAAAAATCATTATAAAATCTTTATTCGTTTAGCCACAAAAAATATATTGCAAACCTCTCAAAATCGTATAAAGTCAATACAAACGTATGCGATTTACTCAACATTCCTGATTTTAACACGGTCCCAAAACGACAAATCTCAAGCAAAAGCCTTGATAATTTACTTTACGATGCAGAATTTTGTTGTCTGTCGAGCTGCGTACTTAAATTGTTACATTTCTTAAACAGTCTGACAGTTAACAGTCGTCAGTCTGAAATCACTAAAATCAAGTGTAAGGGCTGGTGGTACCACCTGACTCAATGGTAGTAACGTTGCCGAAAATTGCTAATCGGTTGCTTATTAACCATTCACGAAGGAAGGGATTCGAAAAGGAACCCCTTAAGAAAGTGGTCTACTTCGATATCCCCCTGCATTAATAATGTCTATGCTTAATGCTGGTGGCAGTAGCAAAGCATCAGTCAATAGCCATTTAGCACAAAAATATTCAAAATTGGCCTTAAGTGATAATACTTACATGATCTAAGCAATAACTCTTACTCTAGTAACACGAGTGATCATCTGCTTTTAACACTTAAATTTCTTTAAAGAGATGCCGTGTTTTTCACAGTGTAGATCATGATTAAATCACAAAAAAAAAACAGGAAAAAAATTAGCAAAATATAAAAACCATATTCAACATTAAACTAACTTCCTTTATTCAACTTTTGGTTATTTGGATATTTCGTTGTTGTTGTTTGCTAGTGCCTGTTGCTGTTGCTTGTTTTGCTTTTTAAAGTTCAGAAAGTGTATAAAAATACTGACTTCAGTCATATAAAAACACACGTGAAAATTCACAATGCTGTAGACGTCGTATCCTAAAGTCAAACCTGGAAAGGATTTTTAAGACTTTTCTAAGGGCCCTTTTGCTTCAACATCTTAAAGATCCAAAAAGCATACAACGGAAGTATGAAAACATTTTGTTCTGT
The DNA here is from genome assembly GCA_949628195.1 of Phasia obesa. NCBI lineage: Eukaryota > Metazoa > Arthropoda > Insecta > Diptera > Tachinidae > Phasia > Phasia obesa. Next base: position 137,809,377 of record OX451218.1, on the reverse strand, counting down.
TAATTAGAATCCGATTAAGTTTCTATTGTAAAATAACTTTTCAAGAAGCCTTTCTACGAATAGTGAAAATCGCATGAAATTTAATTTGAAGTGGCCTCTTGAAGGGCCTCGTTATTTCCTCCTTTATCCTTTCTTCATGACTTGCAATAGTGTCAGTTTAAATTTCTGCAGTTATTTCGTGTGTTGCAAATTGTGGAGTTTAAGACTAAATGTGTAGATGTGTATGTGTATGTGTATGTGTATGTTAATTTGAGTGCATGTATGTGTGTGAGTTTAACACACTGACAGACTGTATAAAATTGAATTTGAATGTTAATTAAATTTCTGGATTTTGGTGTTATTTAATTTGTTGGTTATTTTATATTCAGTTTTTGTTGTTGTTTAGCTCATTGCTGCTGTTTTAGTTTTGCAGTGGATTAAATAAAAAGTAAGTGCAACACAGAGTGTGCAAAATCCCTTAATGTATATACACGTACTGTTGCTGCTGCTGCTGCCACAGTATTTGTTTTAATTCATTACATTTTTTTTTAAGTTATAAAATTTGAAACCCCTGTTGTTGGCTTTTGTTTAGTCGAAAGTTGTGTATGATTACTGAAATTTGTTTTAAATTAACAATATGGAAATAAATGTGTGAATATGTTAATTCTTTTGTTTAACCTGAATCTAATAAAACGGTTAACTGATTTTGTTAATTTAAAGAGAGGCTTAATACAGAAATTAACTTAGACTCAGACAAGTGCATACATATTTTTAAATCATCTTTTGTGATTTTTCATAGGTACCTTTAGCAGTATGAAAATAATTGTGTAAGGAAGACTACACAGCAAAAAAATATTTTCATCAAATTAAAGGCAGAGGGCGAAGCCGACATGAAATGAAAGCCGGCGGCGGCTAAAAGTCTACTAAAAGCCGAATACATATCATCTAAAAGGCAGAAACTAACTTACAACTTTGGCAATTTTTTTTTTTTGTACAAACATAACAAAAAAAGAAAAAAAAATTGTCACTGCAGGAATGGCAAATGCTTTGACGCGGTTCACTCGGGGAAAATAGGGGCACCAGACGATAGGGTTCCTAGAACCTAAATCTGGAAGAAAAGGTCTGCGATAAACATTGCAGGTCCTCTTTGAGGCCCGACCAGTGCCCAAAGGACTGGTACCACGGGAATTGGTAGCCCCACAGATAGCCTATTCTCTCTGTGACCGGTTGTTGGTGAGGTCCCCTTCGGGGGTACACGTGGTGGTTGTAGTTTAAGATCGATTTATGTAGGTATGGTGCAAGGTCGATCAATTGTGCTGTTGCACTGTCAACAGACGAAGTTTGGATAGTCTCCAAACCCCTAAGCAAGAGGTTATAATATGGATCTACGCTTGCCTTGGAAAGGCTTGCCATATTATATAAATTGCTATTCATTGTGACTGTATACACACAAATTGCGATTGGTGGCAATCGTAAAGTGTTGTTATACTACACAATGGGGGCGCTAGTCTACGTCTTTATTTCACTCGGTGTTAAGAGCACCGTGGGATAAAGCCACCGTGGCAGGAGCCCACGTTAATCTTGAACACATCTGTACAAACATATTGCTTCTTTAAAATCCCCCGGAGGCACTAATTGTCATTGCAATCTACCGTCTTACTCCTTTAACGCAGTGCTTTCGGGGAATATGGGGCAAACACAATAGTGTCAGGAATTAGATTGTGTTCAAAATACTCTAAAACAAGGGGTTAAAACATGAATCCAGGCTTTCCATGTTCTATACAAAGTTTCTACTTATTTTTAACCGACTTCAATTCATCTGAATGTTGCTTCTTTTTTTATGTAACCGCATAACTCAGCCATTTCTGAACCAATTTTAAAAGTTATGCTTTCAGTTTGGTCCCATTTTAAAAACAGTTCACTATATTAAAAATTAGAGGGTGTCCCCAAACAACATACATGTTTTTTACGTGTATTAAAAACCGTAAAGGCACTAAATTAAAATTTTCAAAAATTGTCGCTATAGCACTCAACAGCAGAAATTAATAAAAAAATAAATTTAAAATTTAAAGGTTGTCCCCATAGGTGACGTAATTTGACCTATAAGGGCCTATCTTTTGAACCGTTATAGACAAAACTTTGAAAATATTACAGAATGTCGACTACTATGACCTTTTTAATAAAATGTATAAATATTCAAAATTTAAAATTAAAGGGTTCTCCAATAGTTCATTTAACTTGATGTATATGGCCATAATTTTGAACAGTTGTACACAGACCGCAGATATTTACAAATAACATGTATTACTAAGTCCGCTATAATAAAAAGTATAAAATTTTAATTTGGAAATAAAAGGGTGTCCCAATAGTTAATGTAATTTTATGTATAAGGCCAAACTTTTGAACCGTTATAGATGGATAGTAGAAATTTATAGAGAATCTTTGTGGCTAAGTCCTCTATAACAACAGGTCTTTAATTTAAAATTGTAAATTAAAGGATATCCAAATAGGTGATGTTATTTAATATATGTGATCCCATCTTTGAAACCATTATAGACAGAGGCTTAAATGGTGTCAAAAGATTCAAAATTTAAATTATATACCTGATGTTATAAAGGACCAAGATATACAGGTTCTTTGTAAATTTCAACCGTCTCTCTGTTACGGTTCAAAAGTTTTGCAATATACATCAAATTACATCAACTATTGGGACACCCTTTTAATTCTAATTATAAATATTTAATTTCTGATTATAAATATTGGACATTCTGTCCAATTTTCAAGTGATTGTCTACAATGGTTCAAATGGTTCATATATTAAAATTGACGTCACATATGGGTACACCCTTTAATTTTTAAGTTTATTTTTTTTATTAATTTCTGTTATTGGCAGCTATAGTAATAAGCAGTTTTTAAAAAATTTTAAAAGGGTGCCGTTTACGGTTGATAATACACGTAAAAAACACGTATGTTGTATGGGGACACCCTTTAATTTTCAAAATTCTGAACTTCTTTCAAAATGGGACCAAGCTGTAAGCATTTCCTTTCTAATAATGAAAAATTTTTAAAATCGGTTCAGAAATGACTGAGTTCTGCGGGCACAAACATAAAAAAAAGCAACATTCAGACGAATTGATAACCTCCTTCTTTTTTTAAGTCGGTTAAAAACCATTATATTTTGCATGCAAATGTCATTTGTATGGCGCTTGCGAGGTTTTGAAAATGGATTTTTTTATTTTTCATACAAACTTGTTAAGATGAGAATGTAGTCTGGTGGCAAATGTTATTTTCTACCATAAAAACCAAAAAAGTAAATTTCGAAAAAATTACGCTTACGTGGTTTAAGAAGAAACGCGACGAAATGTCACCCAATCAATTGTTAAAAAATAAAGCGAGTGAGGTTTCCCTAAATATTTACCAGTCGCCTTTTAAACTTTGAGATTTTTTTTTTAATCTATTTATTTGTTTTCAATTTTAAGTGCTGCTGACATGATTTGGTTAACACATTTTACCCTACCCCCGTGTCAATTAATTATATATTTCTTTTAAAAAAATATATAACTTTTCTCCTCTTACATATTTTTGAATTTAATTTTTTTTTAATTAATTTAAGTGCAAATTGTTGAATATTTAACAAACAATAACAACAACAAAAAGGAAAAGAAAACAATTTGCAACATTTTAGTTGTTATTGCGGATTTGCGTCATTTTCAATTTACATAATTTTATGCATTTTAACAATTTGCCAAAAGGATTTCTAATAAATATTTTACATTTAATTCTACCAAAAACTAACTATTGATTTTAATTAACATAAATATTTACGTTTGTACTCGTATGTGGATATAAATATGAGCGGCTGCGTGAGTGTATTCAGGTGGATTTTCCTGTGTGTTTGTTGACTGTGAACAACCTGAAGGCGTTTTTCCAATTAAGTGCATATTTTAATTTATTTTAATTCACAGAACAGTAGTAGCGTAATCGCTTACAACAAAATATTATGCAATAAGCGTATTAGGTAAATAAACAACTAAAAAAAATAGCAAAACAAAATTAAATTAGTTGCAAATTATTTGTGCATAAAACTTAGTAAATTAAGTAACAAAATAAAGTTGATAAAGAGCAGAGTTCTTTTAAAATACGGACCTATAATCCTTTTAATAGCAACAACTCTGGTGTGTATTTTAAAAAGCTTCAAATAAAAATTATTCATCACACAAAAAAAAACTCAGAACAATTTTTTTTCCAACAATTAAATTTTTTAATCAGTTTTAAATTAAAGTTTAATTAACTTTTTAATTGATTCAAACACAGATTTGTTAACCAATTAACGGAATCAATTAATTTTTTTCTGTGAACATGTCATCCATATTCCGTCGGAGACACATTGTCTTGTTGACTTTTAATACGTTAACGCCAATGCTTTCGGGGTATGCCCCGAGTCTTGCACGGAGTCTGACTTTCATGGAAGGTCTGACCAGTGACTGAGATTTCCCCAGTCCATGTGACCTGTTATTGGTGTGTCAGGAGTTGATATAAACTCCAAATAAGGGGTATGAGCCAGCCATGTTCAAAAGCCGCTACTTGTTGTGTCGCTAGGCGCAACGAATGCATTGGTAAACAAATTGTTTTTATCCCGTAGTAAAACCACTGCCATGCTAATTGGTAAAAATATTTTTTTCTGTGAACATGCCATCCATATTCCGTCGGAGACACATTGTCGTGTTGACTTTTAATACGTTAACGCCAATGTTTTCGGGGTATTCCCCGAGTCTTGCACGGGGTCTTATTTTCATGGAAGGTCTGACCAGTGACTGAGATTTCCCCAGTCCATGTGGCCTGTTATTGGTGTGTAAGGAGTTGAGATAAACTCCAATTTCTAAATAAGGGGTATGAGCCAGCCATTTTCTAAAGGTTATACTTGTTGCGTTGGTAAACAAATTGTTTTAATCCAGTGGTAAAACCACTGCCATGCTAAGACAACACGCCAGGCACTGACGTAAATCTGTAACACATTCATATAGAATCCAAATTAGAGAATCTGAAACTGAATTTGACTTCCGGTTTAAGGATCTTACTGCATTTTAAACGCTGTTTTATATATGCATTAAATGAGTATCGTGCCATTTGTAATTACACGATGTCCGTTTGTCCGTATTTAGGCCCAAAAAGCTGCAGAAAAGAAGCTGAGTACATTAATCTGTCAGGCACAGTTTCGAAAGAATTACTACTGGCATCTAACAAATTGGTCTATAAATGGTGGATATATGCTTAAAAAGGGCGAACACCTTTATTTTCCTTACCTTTTTCTTATATTGTTGTTGTTATTGTTTTTGCTATGTTTTATTAAAAATTAAAAAAATCAAAAAATAAACAACCAAAAATCATAATTTCACTAATAATCGACATTTCACTAAAAAAAATTAAATTCTTCGATCAAAAAATTTTAAATTAAACACCAAAAATGCATAAAAGACTCGATCACAGATCCAACTTTCGCCAAAAACCCACATTTTCACTCAAAAATTTTCCAAAAATTACATTATAAATATAACATTTTATAGAGTCATTTTTAGGGTTCCGTACCCAAAGGGTAAAAACGTAACCCTATAGCTATCGCTGCAATGTCTATACGTCTGTCAGCGCCTTCTATATCTTGAAAAATAAAGGGTAGACGCTTCAAATTTTTAGACAAGTTTTAACATTGTGGCCGCTATAGTAACAAACCCTTAAAACTATAGGGTGTTCCGGAAGTGACGTGTATTTCGCACATTAGTCTTCATTTCTCGATCTGTAAGAGGCAGACACTTAAAAACAGAAAATTTACAACAGATGTATAAAAAATACACTCAAAAAAATGTTCTGACAGTGACGTGATTGGCATATGGCCTAATTTTTGAACCATAATAAGAAGACGCTTGAAATTTGTGATGGTGTATTACACAAGAGTAAAAAGATTCGGCAATACTGAACATAGAGCACTTTTTTCTATTTTTTTACTCATTTATTAAATAGCTTACAGCAAAAGAATTAGTAACAATAAAAAAGTGCCAATAGAAGTGAAAACTAAGTACCATATGATTACCTTTTCACATGATTTCTTTTTTTTACAAATCAACAAGATCATGTATAGAAACAAATGTTAGGTGACGATGATGAGAGTTCAATAATTTTTCTTCAGCCAAAACGGGCAGACCAAAGTATAGAAAGAATGTTAGGTGACGATGATGCAAGTGCAATAATTTTTCTTCAACCAAAACTAGCAGACCAGTGTATAGCAACAAATGTTAGGTGACGATGATGAGAGTTCAATAATTGTTCTTCAACCAAAACGTGCAGATCAATATATAGAAACAATGTTAGGTGACAATGATGCAAGTGCAATAATTTTTCTTCAACCAAAACGAGCAGACCAGTGTATAGAAACAAATGTTAGGTGACGATGATGAGAGTTCAATAATTTTCCTTCAACCAAAACGTGCAGATCTATATATAGAAACAATGTTAGGTGACGATGATGCAAGTGCAATCATTTTTCTTCAACCAAAACGAGCAGACCAATGCACATAGGGCTCAAAGACCGATTTTTGAGGCAAAAAGTCCATTTTTGAACTTAATATTTTCCAAAAAGTTACTATGGCAATTTATAGATAATATCCTGGGGAACTCAAATGTAAAAAAATATAACCACATGGCAACCCTGCATTTAACGGGAAGCTGTCAAAATCAGACTTTGTTTGTTTATTTTGCTTTCATATATTTTTCACTTGTTAAGTAAACAAAGTAAAAGAATAATTAAGCAATAATTATCAAACTTAATAAATTATTTTAAGATGGAAAATATTACTATAGGTATGAAAATTAAAATAAAAAAAAAATTAACAAAAATATTGTTGTATTACTTAATGTATGATGTTTAAATGTGCCGTCTTTTTTGTGTAATTTTGGTGATAGTTTTCATATGTAATGGAGTAGAAGTTTGTTTATTGGAGCGTATTGTGTGAAAAACTGGTATGCACAGGAAGGTATTAATGTCTAGTTAATGTGTAAAAAAAATCTACTGCAACCATCTGCAACTTTCTAAAATATTACGTTTTTTAGATTGCGTAAAAATAAAAAATGCTGATATTGTTAAATTTTGGTTAGAAAATAATCGAAGTGTGACTGCTGTTATCAAATGGATTTGTGGTAAATTTCAAAGAGATGCTGATGAAAAATGTATGATACCAATTAAGAAGAAAATTAATAACTTCTGTGCATATGCCAACCAAAAGTGGTCCGCAAACTTCAGAATCTGGGCTAAATTCGAAAAAAAGGAAAGCCAATGGTTATCCTGTGAGACTGAGCTTAAATTAATAAATAATGATGTTTCAATCAAAAGAGGTCGGCCTAAAATTGGTTATAGTGAAGGAAGTGTTAGGCAAAAACGAAAACTCGCATCCGAAGTTTCGGCAGAACAGGGAAACGACACCAAGTTGCTGCTTCATGCCGCTTCAATTGCAGCACATTCAAATAAAGAAAAAGATTTGAATTTTGTTTTAAAAAAGACAACTTCTTCCCCAGGAAGGCCCTCTAAAATTAGAAAACAGCTCACTTCTGATAGCAAAAAGCCATTTATGCTTTCCCCTGAAGAAGCATTAGGTTTTTTATTAGAAAATAATCTAACAAAACAACAATATATTAGGATGAGGGAGCTGAACAAATTACACAATTGTGATATTTATCCCAGCTATAAAAAACTTCTAGAATATAAGAAGCAATGCCGACCTGAAGGGTTAATGATAACAGAATCAATTGCAGAAGTACCTTTACAAAACCTACTTAATCACACGGCTGAGAGAATGTTATCATACTTAGAAGAAATTTTAACGGTAATGCCTGAGATAAGTGAAGTGATATTAGTTCTTAGTTATGGTTTCGATGGTTCTACAGGACAAAGTTTGTTTAAACAAATATATAAGAGCAATTCCCCCGAAAATTTAGATAGCTCCCTCTTTGTTACCTCCGTTATACCACTAAAACTAGTCACATCAGAAGACGCAACCATTTGGAAGAACCGTACTCCTCAGTCTATCCGGTTTTGTCGACCGCTAAAAATTGAATATATAAGGGAAACCAAGGATCATATTTTGAAAGAAAAGAGAAACTTGGACCTTCAAATATCTAATCTTGAGCCTTTGAAATATTTGTTATCAAATGGTAAAGAAATTTTAGTGAAATACGAACTAATAATGACATTAATTGATGGTAAGGTGCTAAACGTGCTAACGGATACAAAGTCCGCACAATCATGTCCAATATGTGGAGCAAATCCGAAGCAGTTCTTGTCAATAAAAGATTTAAGTTCGTTAGAATTTCAGCCAAAACCAAACTCATTAAAATATGGTATAAGCCCCTTACACGCATGGATAAGATGCCTTGAATTTGTTCTTAATCTCTCATATAGACTTCAGGTTAAAAAATGGCAAATTCGAAATACGGAGGATAAGAAATTAGTGCAAGAAAGAAAACGAAAAATCCAAGAAAGTGTTTGGAAGACAATGGGTCTTCATGTTCACAAGCCGAAAAGTAATGGTAGCGGATCGACGAACGATGGTAATACAGCTCGAAGAGCATTTTCAAATCCAGAATTGTTTGCATCTATAACAGATGTTAATGTTGAATTTATAAAGCACCTGCAAATAATACTTATAGCCATTTCCAGTGAATTTGAAATAAATGTTGAGAGTTTTAAGAGTTTTTGTTATCAAACTGCTGATATATATTTTAAAAATTACGAATGGTTCCCAATGTCGCCGACCTTGCATAAAATACTAGCACATTCATCACATATATTACAAGCTTCAATCGTGCCTCTTGGGTGTGCTGGGGAAAATGCTTCTGAGGCTAGAAACAAATTTTATAAAAAGGATAGAATTGAACACGCGCGACTGGATTCTAGGGAACACAATATAACTGATGTATTTAACCGAGCTATGGATTCGTCTGACCCGTTTTTATCTAGTATGTATTTGAAAAAACGTTGCTCATCAAAAAGAAAGTTGCCTTATCCACGAGAAGTTATTTCTCTTTTAAAGGTACCAGAGACTCCTGAATGTGTGTTTCCATCTACATCAAATGCAAATGAAAATGATAGTGATTCTGATTCTGAAGAGGATGAGACATCATTCCAAATTAATTTTGAATTAGAAATTGATGAAACATTACAAGACTTTGATGAGTCTTAATTTTGCTGTACTGAATATAATTTATTTTTTTTTTTTGCAATTTATTGATAGTATCGTAAGTAAATACCAACAGAAAATAAAGTTTGTACATAATAATCGTGAGTTAGTTTTAGTTTTAATCCATTTTATTTAAAACATATATGTAAGTGTTTTATATTAGAAAAAAATTGTTTTAGGGTTCAACTCGACTCCGGGCTGTACTCAACTTAAGAGTTATAAAAATACATACGTGTTATATTTTGAATTTATGAATTCAAAATTCTTAAAAATATCTTAAAATTGAAATATTGAAAATGCGACATCTTATTAACTAAAATCCCATTATATAAGTATATTTTCTTAAATAAAGCGGATCAAATTCTATATACTTAGAACATTTTTGCCAAATACTACTTCACTGTTGTCCAGTGTAAGTAAAATAAAAGCAATTTAAAGTCATAATTTGCCTCTAGGCGCACAATTAATTTTCGCACATAAAAGTGGGCGTGGCATTGCCCAATTAGCATGAAATTTTTACTAAGACCTTTAATAGGCCTAATACTTAATCCCACAAAATTTCAAGCGTCTAGGTGCTTCCTGTGATTTGTTGCCTCAAAAACCGGTCTGGGAGCCCATAGTGCAATGTATAGAAACAAATGTTAGGTGACGATGGTGACGACGATGTGAGTTCAATAATTTTTCTTCAAACAAAACGTGCACACCAAAATATAGAAAGAATGTTAGGTGACGATGATGCAAGTGCAATAATTTTTCTTCAACCAAAACGAGCAGACCAGTGTATAGAAACAAATGTTAGGTGACGATGATGAGAGTTCAATAATTTTTCTCCAACCAAAACGTGCAGATCAATATATAGAAACAATGTTAGATAACAATGATGCAAGTGCTATAATTTTTCTTCAACCAAAACGTGCAGATCAATATATAGAAGCAATGTTAGGTGACAATGATGCAAGTGCAATAATTTTTCTTCAACCAAAACGAGTAGACCAATGTATAGAAACAAATGTTAGGTGACGATGATGTGAGTTCAATAATTTTTCTTCAAACAAAACGTGCACACCAAAGTATAGAAAGAATGTTAGGTGCCGATGATGCAAGTGCAATAATTTTTCTTCAACCAAAACGAGCAGACCAATGTATAGAAACAAATGTTGCGTGACGATGGTGACGATGATGTGAGTTCAATAATTTTTCTTCAACCAAAACGTGCACACCAAAGTATAGGAAGAATGTTAGGTGGCGATTATGCAAGTGCAATAATTTTTCGTCAACCAAAACTTGCAGACCAAAGTACAGAAACAATGTGAGGTAACGATGGTGACGATTATGCGAGTTCAATAATTTTTCTTTAAACAAAGTGAGCAGACATATGTATTGAAACCAATGTTAGGTGTCGCATTTATGGTTGCGATAATGGTGACGACGGTTACGATTATTTAGTTTAATAATTTTTCTTCATCCAAAAGATGCTCAACGTGCCTAAAGAAGTTTTCACTTCAAAAACTTATAAATTTAAAATTGTATAGCATTGAATTTCCTTAAATATCATCAAATCGTCAAATATGTTACCAATAACATTTGATAAAAAATCTAAATTTTTTATGAAAAATATAAAACTTCCTGTACCTTATGGTGCCAGCAGCTGAGTCAAAATATATTAATTTCATTCAATATGCTAAAAAGTTATTTAAATTAAGTACCTTGATGTCCTTTTATTAAATAAAATAAAATATTTTTATGTTAATTTATGAGAGAGAAAAAGAAATCTGTGCGTGAAATATTTGCAATTTTCACAATTTTCTAATTTAAACAATTTCAATCTACCAAACGAAAACGTTAAATATTCCACCCCATCCTACATCTACATTTTTCGTTGATTTTCAAGTATTTATACACAGATGATGAAATTTTTGTGAATGAAAATTGTTTAAATATTTCAACACAATTGAATATGCGATAAATAATGTGAGAATCAAAGGTGAGAATATGGAAATTAGTTTGAAAAAAAAGATATTCGAACCAACTAAACTTTAACACACACTTGTGCTACACATACACACATACAGTAACAATAGCAAAAATACCAAACAATAATCAAATAAGTACTATTAATACTAGAATTTGCATTTCTGGCTACAATTGATAACGCGCATAAACATTGTGCATAATAAACGGTCTCAAAAAGATTAAATATTCATAAACACTCAAGGCTATACACGTGCATATACAGAAAGTGTCCTTGTTAACTGTGTGGGGTTGCAATATTTTAACGTTTTAGTATATTTTCTTGGGTGAATTTAACATTTGGGAGATACCTTTTCAAAATTTAATGAAAATCGATCGCTAGCTCAAGATTTCCTATAGAAAGGAAACCACGATCGCTTGATCAAGATTTCCCATAGAAAGATCAAGATTTCCTATAGAAGGGAAATTTTCTCGATCACTAGCTTAGGATTTCCTGTAGAAAGGAAATCTCGATCGCTGGCTCTAAATTTCCTATAGAAAGGAAATCTTGATCGTGGCTCTCGAAAGAAAGAAAATCTCGATCGCTAGTTCAAGTTTTCCTATAGAAAGGAAATCAATCGCTGGCTCCAAATTTCCTAGAAAAAGGAAATCTCGATAGCTAGCTTAAGATTTTCTGTGGAAAGGAAATCTTGATCGCTAGCTCCAAATTTCCTATAGAAAGGAAATCTTGATCGCTAGCTCCAATTTTCCCATAGAAAGGAAATCTCGATCACTAGCTCCAAATTTCCTACAGAAAGGAAATCTCGATCGCTAGCTCCAAATTTCCTATAGAAAGGAAATCTCGATCGCTAGCTTCAAATTTCCTATAGAAAGGAAATCTCGATCGCTAGCTCCAAATTTTCTATAGAAAGGAAATCTCGATCGCTAGCTCCAAATTTCCTATAGAAAGGAAATCTCGATCGCTAGCTCCAAATTTCCTATAGAAAGGAAATCTCGATCGCTAGCTCCAAATTTCCCATAGAAAGGAAATCTCGATCACTAGGTCCAAATTTCCTACAGAAAGGAAATCTCGATCGCTAGCTCCAAATATCGTATAGAAAGGAAATCTCGATTGCTAGCTCTAGAAAGGAAATCTTGACCGCTAACTTAAGATTTCCCATGGAAAGGAAATCTCGATCGCTAGCTTAAGATTTTCTATAGGAAGGAAATTTTAAGATTGCCTCTAGATTTATATAGATATAGATGAAATCGATTGTAAGCTTCAAATATCTTATAGAAAGGTAATCTCGATCGCTAACTCAAGATCTCCTATAAAAAGGAAATCTCGAAGGCTAGCTTAAAATTTCCTAAAGAAAGGTAGCTCAATTTCCAATAGAAAAGAAATCTCGATCGTTAGCTAAAGATTTTCTATAGCAAGGAAATCTCGATCGCTAGCTCTAAATTTCCTATAGAAAGGAAATCTCGATCAAAATTTCCTATAGATCTATGGTATCAACATTCTCTTTGTCAACATTCTCTTTGTCAACATTCTCTTTGTCAACATTTTTATCTCCTTTAACTCAACTCTTTGCTTGTATTGTAAAAGAATCATAGAGTGTGACAAACAGTAATTACAGCACACTATTCAAAACCAATTCAGCCAACCAATAACAATGAAATGAATATACAACAGAAGGAATAAATGAATGAGGAGATGAGAGCAGCAGAACAATTGAAAATGAATAAATGACGAAATTTCTGAATAAGTGAATTTATGCTGTCACAAATGGAGCTTAGTCTAATGCTGCGGTTGGGATTTAATGATCGCTGACACCTGGTGACTAAAGGGCTGACATCTACTAAAACAATAGCTAAAGACAACAACTACAATGAAAGCAACAAGAAATAATCAATTTCCATTTTGTTTTATTTTGGCCATGAGAAAATAAAAGCAAAGGCTTTGTTTCTGGTTGACGCTGTTTATTTTTTCAAAGAATTTAATAAAGAAGGAGAGCGGAAGGTTACTAACAGAGTTATTGCATCTTAAATATGTAAATTTAATTAAAGTTCCATAAGCTTAAAACATAAATTCATGAATTTTTCAATAGATATTAAGATCTGCTCTATGGAGTTTCTGAAAAAAAAAATCTGATAAGAATATTGGCGTTTAAATTATTGAAATAATATTCTTTTAAACTTTGGGAAAAATAATTCCTGAACGCGATCAAGTAACTTCACAATTGAATATGACGTGAGATCAATATTTCATTTTCGATCGAATATAAACGTACGTACGCCTGTGCGCAAAATACATATATGTACTCGCACTAAACTTGTCGATGTAAAATAATCACAAGCTTTGAAAATACACCCCATATTACGTGAAAACATCAATATCTTTAATTCCAGTTAAATAAAAAAAGTTTGGTAAACTTGTAGTTAAGGATTTCAGTCATATAACCTCCTCTCTTTCAAAGAAGTAAGAGCCTTTTTCATCTTTAAGGTATGAAAGGTGACGTTTTTAATTTTTGTCTCAGAAGAATCTTATTGAGATGGATTTGCAAATTCTTAAATAATTTTCGCGGCGTTAATGGAAAACTTAGTATCTTCATAGGCACTAATCAATATTATTATCCCTTCACCACAGGCGGAAAAGGGTATATTCCGTGTCATTCCGTGTGTAATTTCTGCGATATTCATTTCCCACACCATAAAGCATATATACTCTGAATCCTTATACATAGCGATGTCCGTCTGTCCGTCCGTATGTGTTTAGGTTGAAATAAAATTTGCCAAGATACCAGAAGAGATATAGAAAATTTAAGCTCACCGATCTGCCAGGAATAGTTTCGAAAATTTCACTAATGAAATTCAGCAACATCAGACCCTTCCATTCGAGGCTGTGGGCAAAAAACCACTCCTACCTCTATATTTTTTCACATTGTTTTTATTGTTTTTTTTTTCGGTTTTAATTATTCTCCTTTGCTTATTTTTTGTTAAATAAATATTAGACCACGACCAGTTGATCGCATATAGATCTCGGGGGATCAATAACACCTTGCCAGGGGGGATTTATGGTTGTTTTTAGGTTGGTAGATTTTTTTTGCTTTGATTTGTGTTAAAGACCTTTATAGAAAGCAATACACATGGAGGTAGCCAATAGAAACATAGGGTGCCCACTGGTAACCAGTACCAGTTAAGAGACACATGCGGGGCTCAATATAAAGAAATTTTTTTTTGCTTTAGTCTGACCATTCTAACTCAATATAAATTGTCGGAAGATCGTAAATTTAAATTTTTTAAATTTAAAAAAAAAAATTATAAAATATTTACAAGAAGCATTTTCAGAAATATATTTTTGAAAATTTTCCAAAAATTTTTTAAATATAATTCACAAAAAAAGATTTAAAAAAAATATTTCTACAAAAAATTTTTGAAAAAATTTTTACATTAAAAAAAAAATTCAAAATTTCTATGAAAACGAAAATCATGAGTGAAACATAACATATTTTTAAAATTAAGAATAGAATATATAATATAATATATAGAGGAACATATTTTTTTAAATACATTTGATTCTTAAATAGATGACATCCCTGTTTTAAAACTTAGATGCATTAAACACATTAGACAACATCAGGATACTGGCTACAAACTGTGAGAATTGAAATACAAACGTTTATAGGAAAATGATTATTTTGGCTACATCATAGCTACATGGCTACACGACCACCGTTGTGGCTGTACCCGACTTAGGTTAATTTCTATTTTTGTTTGCGACAATTTTATTTTATAAGAAAATGTCACAAAAATACAAATACAAATTCATTTACTATCAAAAGGTTTTGAGCAAATATTTTTATTTGTTTTAATATAATGAAAGTAATTTTTGAAAAAGCAATTTTTTTAAAAAGAAAACAACATTTTCGTAGTTTTGATGTATGTAGCTGTCGCCTTCAATTTAATTCAATAGCTGACTACACGGCAACGATTGTATCCAACATCTTTTGTAGTCATGCAGCGATGTAGCCGCTGTCGTCTATGTGTTTAATGCATAACTTCCCAGACATTTCTTAAGAAATATTGGAAAATAAGGTTTTAGGTTTACCAGATATATCAGATTCAGATAATGTAGAAAGCTTTTGGTGGCAGAGCGGTAATTAATGTAAGCCTCTACGGGTGTGAGTGTGTGTTTGTATACGATTGAAGCCAAACACATGTTTACCTGTTTTTCAAACTGGAACGAATTTCATAACCTAAGAAATGAAAACAAGATAAAAATATTTTTGATTAAATGAATGAAAGGGTGATGCAGGGGTTGTATTCATTTTAAACTTACAGAGATAATGTTTGCCGTTGAGTGTATGTATGTGTTTGTGCTAATTTAACCACAGTTCTGTTTGCTTCCATTGCATTTCATTTAATTTTTTTGCTATTGCTTCTGGTATATTTTGAACATAAAACATTGAAAAATATAAATGACAACATCTTTTCAATTTATATTATGGATTGTCCTCAACCAAATCCAGCTATGGAGTGCTTAAGTTAAAGGTTTTATTTTAATTTTTTAAATAAATTTAAAGGTATAAGATCTTAACCGATTAAATTTAGAGAAATAATGGTAATAAAATTCTGACTATAAATCCCACTTATAATTGAGTTGTAAAATAAAAATCTTTTTAGTTTAAATTTTGTATTGTATGTACGTCAGTAGTTTTTTACTGGTACTGGAACACTTTGGTTGGTTGAAAAATCAGCAAATCTCCAAACAACCCTAACCTTAGGGTAGCTAAAAATATTCAACCGACTCTCTTGTTGCACAGAAATTTTGACATTATTCTCGATCGGATCTGTAGGGACAACCAGTCTTGGTGTCACGATATAACCACCTAGGTCTGGTTTACTGACGGCTCCAAATAGGAAAATAGTTTGGTAGGGTTTTCTGCTTTGATTTGTATTAATGGCCTTTATAGAAAGCAATACACATAAGGTAGCCGCTAGAACCACAATTTACCCAGGAGCAGTTAATACGCACATTGAGGAAAACTTTTACAAAAAACTCCCGATAAAATTTTTACAAAAAATTTTCAATGTAATTTTTACAAAAAATTTTCGATTTAATTTTTACAAAAATTTTCGATAAAAAAATATTTTCAATAAAAGTTTTTCAAAAAATTGTCAATAAAATTTTTACAAAAAATATCGATTTTAACGAAAAATTTTCGATAAAATTAAACAAAAAAAATTCAATAAAATTTTTACAAAAAATTTTACAAAAAGATTTTGAATAAAATTTTACAAAAAAACTTCAATAAAATTTTTACAAAAAAATCAATAAAATTTAAAAAAAAATCAATAAAATTTAAAAAAAAATTCATTTTTACAAATAGTTTTTGATAAAAATTTTACAAAAATACTTCAATAATATTTTTACAAAAAAAGCTCAATAAAATTAAAAAAAAATAAAATTTCTAAAAAAAAATTCGATAAAATTTTAAAAAAAAAATTTTCGATAAAATTTTTACAAAAAATTTTCAATCAAATTATTAAAAAAATCTTCGATGTAAAACTTTTATAAAAAAATATTTTCAATAAAAGTTTTACAAAAAATTTTCAATCAAATTTTGACATAAAATTTTCAAAAGAATTTTTGCAAAAAATATCGATAAAATTTTAACAAAAAATTTTCGATAAAAATAAACAAAAAGAATTCAATAAAATTTTTACAAGAAATCTTACAAAAAAATTCAATAAAATTTTTACAAAAAAAACTCAATTAAATTTAAAAAAAATCAATAATATTTTAAAAAAAATTTCGATAAAATTTTTATAAAATTTTAGATAAAATTTTAATAAAATATTTTCGATAAAATAATTAAAATTTTCGATGTAATTTTTACAAAAAATTTTCGATAAAAAAATATTTTCAATAAAAGTTTTACAAAAAAATTTCAATAAAATTTTTACAAAAAATTTTCAATAAAATTTTTACAAAAAATTTTCAATAAAATTTTTACAAAAAATTTTCAATAAAATTTTTACCAAAAATTTTCAATAAAATTTTAACAAAAAATATCAATAAAATTTTAACAAAAAATTTTCGATAAAATTAACCAAAAAAAATTCAAAAAAATTTTTACAAAAAGATTTTGATAAAAAATTTTACAAAAAAACTTCAATAAAATTTTTACAAAAAAAATCAATAAAATTTAAAAAAAATCATTAAAATTTAAAAAAAAAATTGATAAAATTTTTAAAAAATTTCAGATAAAATTTTAACAAAATATTTTCGATAAAATTTTTAAAACAAAAATTCGATAAATTTAAAAAAAAAATCTATATCTTTTTTATTATATTTGTATTAATATTGAAGTTGAAAATCATAAAAGTAAAAATAGTATGTATGT
This sequence comes from Phasia obesa, assembly GCA_949628195.1. NCBI lineage: Eukaryota > Metazoa > Arthropoda > Insecta > Diptera > Tachinidae > Phasia > Phasia obesa. Next base: position 137,791,817 of record OX451218.1, on the reverse strand, counting down.
TATTTTGAAATTGGAAAAAAAAATACTATGGTGATATACCCTTCTTTTCGGCATGGTCGAATATAGCTCTCTTACTTGTTGTTTTTGTTATTTTTGTGTTTTTTTTTGGGTTTTTTATTAAATTTTGATTTTTAGCGACATTTTGATCGAAATATGAATTTTTGATGAAAACAAAAATTTTTGTATTTTTAAAACCAACTATTTTTTTTACAAGGATTGCATTCTTTGTAATTATGTTATTGTTCCTCTTGCCTGCAACCTGCTACCTGATGTATTCATACAGTCGTATTACTTTTCGTTTGACTGCGCCATTCATTCAACATGAAGCGCGCATTATTAGGTAACGCCTGATGCAGATTAGAAATCGATGAGCAGCAATTGATATTTTTCATCCCACTCTTGTTATTAGTATTATCGTTGCTGTTGTTGTTGTTGTTCGTGTGCTGCTGCTGTTACTTATATCGTTGTTATCGTTGGAATTAGTATTGTTTGGTTAGAAAATTTTTGCTGTTTTTTTTTTTTTTTTTTTTTTTTTTGTTAAACCATTCCACCAAGCAGCAGCAATGGCAATATTATTATTGTTGATGAGCAGCTGCTGTATGTAAACTAGAAAAGGGAAGCTAAGTATAATGTAACTTCAGCTCCTTTTTAGTAAAAAAAAACAGGCAGAGTGTGGTGCGAGAAATGATTGAAAACACATACGAATGTATTGGCATAAATCAAAATGATTTCAGAATCAATTTCGAAGCGCTAAACGAAAATATCATTGGAAATATTATGACGATGGCAACAGCTAAAAATGAGCAAAAGTAAATGAATGGACGAATGCTTATGGATAGACGATGGATGTATGGATGGATGGTTGCTACAATGGCTTTCGAAAGCTGAATAACTGTTTAAATAGATGGTTTCTGTTAGCTGGATGGTGGATGGATAGAAAGTTGAAAGCATTGTTGGTTGTTTGGTATCTTACATGAATAATACATTCAGGTATTTTTCCCTGCTACCTTCATTTAAAAACGGATGCAAAATATGTTACCTAAATGTTATTAAATGGCACCAATTGCAGCAAACAACAAATAAAGAAAATGTCGTTGTAAATGTTATGACGAAATTAATAAAAATCACAAAGTACCAAGTTCTATTTGAATTTGTTTTAATAATTTTAAGCAATAAGGTGGACGCTCCACATCAGGAGTTGTGGGCAAAGATTAATAAATTTCTGCAATACCATAGAATAGCATATTTATTAAATTTATTTATTTTTTTTAATTTTTAATATAGTCCCCTTACACTTCATCCAATGATTCTCAAATTTGTTTAGCACTTCGCAAAGTAAGTTTTTGGAACGGTTTTTAAAGTGAAGATGACATAGTCAATTGATTTTTTGAGTCATTTCTTTAAATTTGGAAACAGCAAACAGTCACTGCTGTAAATCAAGCGGCATCAAAACTGCACAAGTGTGCACCCGAGCATTGTGGTACCAAAATATCACTTTCTTTTGGCAAAATGAACCCGTTTTTTCTTAGTCGTTCCACTTAGTTGTCGCTTGGAAAATGAATAATATTCTTTACTTATTGTTGCCTCCTTTACCAAGTAGTTAATGTAAGGAACTCAATGCACGTTTTCAGTAACTATGATTATTTTTTTACATAGAAAAAATTGTTTGCACCAATTAAAGGTTTTAATTAGTTTTAAATTAAAATTCAATCCAATTTTTAATATATTTAAATATAAATTTGTTTAAAACAGAACAAAAAAAATTCCTAATAAAACAACTAATTGAATCAATTAATCTTTCTGCTTTTCATTTGCGTTCGCATCACGTAAAAACTACGGGATGGATTTTAACAAAATTTCGTGAGGGGATACCTTAGCATCCTGATATCAATATAGGATATTTTTTTTTCTGAAAAAATATATCATTTCCAAGAGAAATTGGAGAAAAAGCAGTGAAAGTACGGAGACCTTCACTCGTTGTAGTGAAACTTCCAGAGTCTTTGGTGGGAATTGAACCCACAACCCCCGAATTGATAGACCCACTATCCCCACTATCGTACTGGGTATATATTTAAATACGAGTAGATTTTGCGAATCTTCATTATGGCTTGATCTTTGATCAGGTTGTTGTAATTACAAGAGGTTTATATTCATATCATCCAAATTTTGCAATTATTATCGTCCAAAGGCTACGAACAGCATCGATTTTTTTGACATGTCATGCGCTTCTTTTAAGTCATGAAATCATAGAAATCTTTGACCAGAATTAGGTCATCAGACATTAAGTAGTATAATGAGATGTGTGGTGAAGACCTAGGACGTAACATCATGCTGGGATTTGATAATTTCTTCTGAATACTTAATACCACAATTAAATTTTGATAGCTTTTATATAAAAGGGATAAAATAGTACATTACTGCAATACCAAGATATAACCTGACGATTCAAAGATGACCTGTTCTGGAATCGTTTCGGAATAATTTAATTCTGACTCTCTTATTGTCTCTCCAACGGTCAATTGTTTTTCAGGCTGAATTTCTGGCTATTGGGCGTATATATGTAGTTCTAATTAGTAGGGATGTTGAATGAACGGTTGGCATTGTTGACAGTCAGAAGGCTCTCTTGTCACTGAGACCACTCATTATATCTTCAATTCTAGCCGTACAATGCATTGTAATGTACGCAGAAAAAAAAAACATTTGCACCAATTAAAGGTTTTGATTGGTTTCAGATACAACTTTAATTTAATTTTTAATTAATTCAATTATTTACTTAATTAAAATATTATTGAATTCATTCTTAATTAATCATATAATTGAGTCAATTCAAAAATTAATTAAATTTACATCTGAAACTAATTAAAACTGTTAATAGGAGCAAAAAATTTGTTCTGTGTAAGGATGCATTAACCAGGCTAGGTGGCAGCTGGGTGATGTTACCATAGTTTGGGTACCAGCACATAGTGACTTTGAATTTTCGGAAATAAATACGTGTATAGATTAATCACTACTAAATGTCTTCAATTATTTATCGGTAGCCATACTGCTTAGCACGGCAATGTGGCCGTCATATAATGACAAGCGTCTGGTGAAATTGGTAAATCAAAATAGAAAAGTCATCCACAAGCTTGCTGCCTTAACTATACTGCGATTTACCTATAATATGCACTGTCGTAGTTGTAAGGTACAGGGTAAAAAAACACACGGTATACCACCCTGTTTGCAAGTGACAGGCAACCAATTCTTCGTGTCGACAATTTCTGAGAGCAACTATAATATTTTATCTATCTGGGTTATCAAAAACCAGTCTAAGTGACTTTTCTAGATATCTCAAGCAAGAGGATGATTCAAGTAGACATATTTTTTTTCAATAGCCTTTTTTGACAGATCTCGTGTGAGTTGTGTCATGCTGTCATGTTATTTTTGTTTAGTATTTTTTGGCATTTTGGCATTTGACCTTCCCAGGCGACATCGCTTCGCTCTATGGGCTCTTGAAAAGTTCCAAGAAGATCCGACGTTTTCGAGACAAATTTTGTTTGGCGATGAGTCCATTTCTGCCTCAATGGGCATGTAAATAAACAAAATTGCCGCATTTGGGACGAAGAGCAATCTGAAATGGTTCAAGAGCTGCCACTTCATCCAGAAAAAACCACGGTTTGGCGTGGTTTGTAGGCCGGTGAAATCATCGGTCCATATTTCTTTAAAAATGATGCCAGTACGAACGTAACCGTCAATGGCGACCGTTATCGTGCCATGATAACCGACTATATGATGACTGAAATTGAAGCTCGTGATCTCGGGCGACATTTGGTTTCAGCAAGACAGTGCCACTTCCCACACATCGCATCAATCAATGCATTTATTGAGAGAACATTTCGGTGAGCACATAATTTCACGTTTCGGGCCGTTCGATTAGCCACCAAGATCGTGTGATATCACACTGTTAGACTTTTTCCTGTGGGGATATGTAAAGTCTAAAGTTTATGCGGACAAACCCGCTTCGATTCAGGCCTTGCAGGAAAACATCATGCGTGTCATTCGACAGTTACCAGTCGAAATGCTCGAACGAGTCATCGAAAATTGGATTCAAGGGATGGACCATCTGCGACGTTGCAACGGCCAACATTCGATAGACATAATCTTCAAAAAATAAATGCCAAAGAATGTTCTTTCAAATGATAATCAATATTCTCCATTAAATTCGAATTTTTGATATTTTCTTTAAAAAAGTAGGGAACCCCGAAATGGATCACGTGTTAGAATGTAGATGTCGATCACTTTATTGTCCAGACAAGTAGGGTGGTGTCAAAACGGAATTACTTGATTCTACTTTAAAGCTTACGTGTAGCAAGCTGCCACCCCAACCAAACAGTAATGAGATGTGATATCCCTTTAGATGGCATCATCGTTGCCACAACAGATAACCCTATAAAACAATTACCCGATCTTATAGGAGAACCGGATCTGACAATTCTAATAGCATTTGTGTTCAGTTTGGTTTGCCCTGTAATCATGAATGGACTAACGCCATAAAAAAATGCCTGCAAACTGCACAAATTTATTTGGAATATCACGGTTCAGTTTGAGAATTTTATATCGTATTAATATGTTTAGAGATGAGCCTTATTTTGTTTGCATAGTCAGCACGTAACTAAGTCAATCTGGGCTTTTGACGTGTGGAAGGACCACGTGAGTTTCTCGAGGCACCACTACATCCTCCAAAAATCGCAGGAGCTTCCTACTTTTTTGTATAAAGGTATTGAATGAGGCCACTTTTTGACCATGATTTTAATATTAAGGGGCTGCTATAAACATATTCAAAAGGCCTTTCAAACTGTAAGGCCCAATATTTCACAGTCCTTAGTTAACTATAGTTTAACTAATCGCTTTTTTACAGAACTCTGTTTACCATTAGTTAAACCCACAAACTCCTTTAGTTATCAATTAGTTAGCCAAGAGCTGATGTTTTAAAAAATATTATTTTCATTTATTTCATCAGTTAGACAGTGGGCTTAAGACAAAGTAATTTAGAGACAAGAAAAAATTTATGCTGTCTGCCAGCTAAAGCCAAAGTCATACTCCAAATCAAAGTCATGTCTTAAATTTCCAAATCAATTTTATATTTTATTAAGTTTTGTTTTTTAATTTATTTTCTACATTTGAGTTGCACTTGAAACTTCTTTTACCTTTTTGCTTGATTTCTTTCTATCAACTTACTTTTTTTTCAATACCAAATCACTTCAACTCAAATATATGTATGCTACTGTGCATAATATTGGCAATTGTAGAAGAGATTATAAAAAAGAAAGTTTATTTCAATTCAAGAGGATAAATCTTGACCAGATTTTGCATTGTATGATGGTTTAGGTAAAAAACAAAATTGTAGATTATCCTGAGGATTTTATAGCCAATTGACTTTTGGGTTGTTGCACGTATTGATACTTCTTAAAAATTATATTATTTTGTTGGAAATCCCACAGATACATGGAAATGTTTAAAGAATTTATTTTAAAGTTTAAAATTATTTATAATAAAAAATCCTAGTGTTGCATAGTATGTGAAGAAGCATCACTCAATGTTAGGATTATTTTTCTAGTACAGTAAAGAACTTATGAATGCCTAAAGCGGGTTTAGACGGTACGATATTATGTATGTAAATCCCAAGAGAATATAACATCAAATGTGATCCATGCTTAAGAAATAATAGCAAAACTCCTACGACTGTATTTTTTGCATTTACCCTATGATGTAGAGCAAACATAATAAAATGAAAACAGCTGTTTTGAGTTTTTTCCATTGTTTTCAAAAATATCAATAATGCCAGCTGAGATTTTCCTCTCTCCTTTTCTCCCCATACCTCTCCCTTGCATTACGTGTTTCGCTTCAGTAGCATTACGACACTCTTGGTCGTACCATGGGTTTCTTGGGGTAGGCTTCTGATACCCAAGTACATATTTTGCGGCGTTTTCCATAGAGTGGGCTATAATATGCCATTGCTCTACAATATTATCGGGACAAGGAGTGCTTTCTTGAAGCAATTGGGTCAGTTGAGTGGAGTATGCTATTGCTGTCTGTTGTGTTTGCAGCTTCCCGACGTCCAGCATCCGCATTGTGTCAGACCGTACGTTTCTCGCAACATTTAACCGGGTGCGAACCTTTGCGGCCACAAGGTAATGATCCGAATCAATATTTGCTCCTCGGATTGATCGTACGTCCAACACGCTGGATGAATGCCTTCCGTCTATCACAACATGATCAATCTGATTTCTGGTTGTCTGATCTGGTGACAGCCACGTTGCTTTATGTTTATCGAGATGACGAAATCTAGTGCTGCTGATTACCATGTTTTTTGCCGCCCCGAAGTCTGTTAGCGTCATCCCGTTATCGGATGTTTCTTCGTGGAGGCTAAATTTTCCGACTGTTGGACCAAAGATATTCTCCCTTCCTATTTTTGCATTAAAATCTTGTAGGACAATTTTAATGTCGTGGTCGGGGCAGCGGTCATATGCTCCTTCTAGGCGCTCGTAGAATACATCTTTGATCTGTTCGTCCTTGTCCTTAGTCGCGGCATGGGCACAGTCTGATGTTAAAGAACTTGGCTTTTATACGGATTGTGGCTATCCACCGAAGTGAATCTGGAGGCAAGGTGTTTGAGTCTCCGACTAACCACAAATCCACAGCCAAATTCATGTCTTGTGTCATGGCAACTATAGTACAATGCGTCACCCTTGGGTGTTGTTGTGACGCCTTTCCCATTGCATCGCACTTCCTGTAAGGCAGTAATATCGGCATTGTACTTTTCAAGTACATCCGCCAGTGTGTATACTGCACCTTCTCTATATAACGTCCTGACATTCCAGGTGCAGATTCGCAGATCGTGGTCCTTAAAACGTTTGCGGGGGTCGTCAACATTATGGGTTTTTTTAAATCTTTTTCTTTGTTTTTTCATAGTATGTTAGTTTTTATAAGGGTGGGTTACTAAGCCGACGCCTCAATCCATATTTTTATCGTTTGTATAGGTGAACGCGCCGCACATTTTAGCTCACTACCTCTAAAGGGTATTAAAGGTAGCTACCCCAGGTGACACCACGGGGAGGTCTGTGTCCACAGTTGAGATGAAAGAGGGACCAAGATAGGTCTGGGTTCTACCAAGTTAAAACCAATCAGAGCCGTTGCTTGGTATCCAAATCCCCTACGGCACCCAGTAGCATTACATCGGGAAAAAAATCGGCGTACTTTCACTACTTCTTCTCCTCTTTCTCTTGGAAATAAAATATTTTTGGGGAAATAAAGTATCCCATATTGGAAACAGGATACTAAGTTACCTCCTTACAAAACTTTATTAAAATCCATCCAGTAGTTTTACAAACACAAATAAAGAAAGACAGATTTAATTAAATAATTAATTGATTCAATTATTTGTTTAATTAGGAATCTTTTTTGTTCTGTTTAAAAAAAAATATATATATTTGATTCAATTAAAAAATTAATTAAACTTTCTGACTTAGTGACGTGCTGAATATTCGTCCTAGAAAGTATTAATACGATATAAAATGATAAAATGTTGATTTGAAATAAATGATGAAGCTCATTAAGGACGTCCAGTTGTGGAAGTTTCTTCAGAAATCATCGATAAAATCTGCGATAGAATTTAAAGCGACCGACGAATTAAAGTGGGTGATAGCTAAGGGCATGGACATATTAGTTTGCTTAAAAAGAAAAGATAAAGCAAAATGGATGCAACGTTTGGTCACAGTAGAGAATAAACGCAACTGTGTAGCTATGGGTATAGCATTCTAAGCGATTTTTATGAATTTATACGGCAATACTCCTAACTGTTGAGGGAACATGAATGGAACATTACTATCTCAGAAAATATTTTTGCATAAATTAAAGCAAAAGTTTTTAGATACAAGTTTTATTAATTTTCTAATTAATTCAATTATATACTTAATTAATAAAAAATAAAGACTATTACTTTTGTTTGATTCAATTAAAAATTTAATTAAATGTGTATTTCAAACTAATTAAAAACTTTAATTGGTGCACAAATTTTGTTCTATGATATACCAGATTTGAAACAATATTAAGTCATTGTATTAAATGTAATCAGATTAATCTGCTGCGCCGCAGAAAGTAAAGGCAGTAACAGCAGCTAGTACACAGAAAAAAAAATATTTTCACGACTTAAATGTTTTAATTGGATTGAGATTAAAATTTTATTAAATAATTAATTGATTCAATTATTTGTTTCATATTTAATGGATTTTTAATTTAATCCTAATTAAAACCTTTAATTGGGGCAAACAATTTTTTCTGTGCAGACTCAATCGATTTTGCCAAAAAAAAAAAAATCTTTTTTAACAAATTCTTTTCCTGTTTATTTTATTTGAATTTTACTAAAAGTAAAGAGTCTTTGAATTAAAATTTTCTTTCACGAATGTTACTAAAATTTATATGACGAATGCTGTTTAATTTTTTTTTAATAAAACAATTCATCAAAGAATAATCCTAAAGGACAATTAATTAATTTAAGATAATTTATAAATTATAATAGAGAAGTAAATAAATTTTTACTTAAGCTGATGCCAAGTAATTACACACTATGGGAACTAAACAGTATAACAACCTAAAAAAAACAATATTTTTAAGCCAAATTTGCCCTAAAATAAACAACCAAAAATAATAAAAATAAAATACCTTAAATTATTACTTTGAAATATTTTCTTGGAAACAGTTGTAGACGTCTTGGAGCAAAAACATACAAATTGTAAGAAATATATTTAAATAGATGTATCAAGGAGTGTCTGGTGTACCGTCTTCCTGCCCATAGCATATTCTTTCTGTCTCTCTGTTTGTCTACACATAATCACTTCAAACACTTGGCATATTTTATACTAACAGCCCTACATTTACTCATACACGAGACTGCATTACTTAGTAAGTGCTCAAGTGTGAGTTTTGGTATGGATGAGTGTTTAAGAAGATGTTAAAGAGATGTAATATAAATTTGTATACTTTAAAATACGAGTACACGATACGATACATTCTAACAATCAACATGACAAAATACACCTTGTATATAAATGTGATAGGTATATAGTGAATGTGTGGTTTAACTGAGTATCTGCCTGTCTGTCTGTTTGGTCGTTCATTTATCAGTGTCGTTTTTTCGCCAAAAAAACTGTTGTTAGTTCAAGCTGTTAGTAGAGGTGGCAACGGTGGCAGTTATAGCAGAGTACCTGTACTGCGCCATCATGTTGCTGGTTATTGAAATTCATATATTAATTTATTATTCCTTCTTCCAAACACCTGACTTTGTTTTATTGAGCATAAAGTTAATAAATTACTCTGGCATAACTTCATGCATTTATTTCACTTAATATCGCATGCTATAGGATTATATTTTTTTTTTTCTGAAGTGACGAACTTCTTTAGGCACGTTGAGCAGTTTTTGATAGAAGAAAAATTATTGAACTCAAAAACCGTAACTGTTGTCACCACTATCACAATCGTAACCGCGTCACCTAACATTGGTTTCTATACATAGGTCTGATCGTTTTGGTGAAGAAAAATGTTTAAACAATCGTCACCTAACGTTGGTTTTTATAGATATGTCTGCTGATTTCTATAGATAGGTTGTCTGAAGATATATAAGGGGTGATCCATTTCGAGGTTCCCTAATTTTTTAGAGAAAAAAACACAGAAAATTCAATTTTAATGGAGAATGTTTATTATCTTTTGAAATATCATTCTTTGGCATTAATTTTTTGAAGATTATGACCGTTTTTACACCTTGCAACAAACGCCGAGTTTTTTTTCCTATTCTTTTTTAAAGTTGCTTCGAAATCCTGTATTTTTTTACATTTGAATTTTTTCAAAATATTTATTTTTGAAAGCTTTGTTTTTTATGCTTTTCTGTGTTATTAATAAATAAACAAAAAACTGTATTGTCAACTAAACGTATTTTATTATGATTAAGCGATTAAACATTCTTAATATAATATCTGTGGCAATAAGGAAAAAGTGCTTAAGTCTGATTTTTAAGTTTTGTAGGAGAGCAATTTCAAACCTTAAAATAATTTTTTGAAAAAAATAGCTTATTTTTAAAGTTTACCTATGGGAGTCAAACGTATGATTTTGAAAAATATCTTATATCTACCAAAAGTACGCAGGCGTTGCAATTAATAAGTTGTAAAAGGAGTTTCTATGATTTTGAAAAATACCTTGTAGTTTCTTAAGCTTTTTTCCAAATACGATTCGGCATTGAAAAAAGATAAGCAGAAAGTTTTTTTTTTGCTATAACTTCCTGAAAAATAGTACAAAATAATTGAAACTTTGCACATGGGTACTTTGAAGTACGAAGATTTTAAAGGTGACAGTAACTTAATTTTTGCTTAAGTCGACTTAAGCACTTATTCCTTATTACCACAGATATTAACACACACACATTATAAATATTTAAAAATAAGTAATATATTGTTGTAAAATTAATTTTAATTTGTTTTGGAGTTACGGACTCCTAAAGTTTCTATGTAAAATTTTGTATATCTCAACTATTTAATGGAATAAGATAATATGAGTATCACCGGAATGGTAATTAAAAGTACTATCTAACTAAATTGACATTAATGAAAAATATTATAAAATATCAAGCAAGCACAAAAAAAAGTTTTTTTAAAGGATTTTCTTGTCTATGTTCTGACAAAAAGAATGAAAATTAAAAAAAAAATATTTAAATTTGTACAGGAGGTGAATTACTGTGTTAGGACAGGGACATATTTTTCACTTATATTGCCTTTTTTACCGCAATAGGTATGCTCCTATTATTTTCATATAAATCTATAACAATAATTACTAAAATATAATAAGTATTTCGTTAGTGATGCAGTTTTCGCGAATAAAACTGTTTTTTTTTTTAAACGCGAGTATATACAGAGTGTGTGAATTTATGGAAAAATACAAAAAATAAAATTAAAGCGTTTTGCGAGAGTGGCAAATATTTTCGAATAGTTGTAGCCTATATTTTGAACCGGAACGGGTAGACACTTTACACCTACGCAAACTATGTACAAATTTGTCCCTTAGAACAAATAACAAAACCAAAAATTAAAGGGTGTTTCGAAAATGACTCGATTTTACATATATAACCTTTTATTGACACCTAAAATTTACACATATTATATTTAACAATATCTACAGTAACAACAAGAAACGAAAATAAATTTAATAATAATGGGGTGGTCCCTTAATGTCTCAAAGTTGCGGAATTTGCCTTTCTCTTCTTAACCTTGTAGACAAACACTTCATATTTACACAGGATATTTAGTACTATGCACTAGTAAGACGTAAAAAATTATAGACCAGAATTTTGAACTGAACATAGTTCGAACCATACTTGTGTGATTCTGACTCGCATTTGGCTGATTTATTTTTCTTAATTTCATTTTATTTGGATAATACTTTTAATTACCTTTCCAATTGCACGCATATTACCACATTCTACCCTAAAATAGTACCGCCCAATTTGTTCTTGTGACATTTTTGTTTAAAATTAAATTTTTATATATACATATATGTACATATATCTTAAATTATAATTTGGAAATAATTTTTTTATACAAAACAAAAATACAACTTGTCGTTTTTTTCTGTAGTCAAAAAGTAGACAACACTTTAAAAAAATAAAATGAAAATAATCAAAAACAAAAAATGCCTCGTCAGGCTTTGTCATACAACTTTTTCAACCCCGCTTGCCTCCCAACTCCTCTTAATAACAAGAAAAAAGTTGCATGAAAAAGTTGCGGCGTTTATTGCAAGGTGTAAAAGTGGTCTATGTCTATCAAATGTTGGCCGTTGCTAGGTCGCAGATGGTCCATCCGTTGAGTCCAATTTTCGATGACTCGTTCGAGCATTTCAACTGGTAACTGGCGAATGACAAGCGTGATGTTTTCCTCCAAGGCCTGAAGCGGGTTTTTCCACATTAACTTTAGACTTTACATATCCCCACAGGAAAAAATCTAATGGTGTGATATCACACGATCTTGGCGGCCAATCGACCGGCCCAAAACGTGAAATTATGTGCTCACCGAAATGTTCTCTCAATAAATCAATAGATTGATGCGATGTGTAGGAAGTGGCGCCGTCTTGCTGAAACCGAATGTCGCCGAGATCACGAGCTTCAATTTTAGGCATCAAATAGTCGGTTTTCATGGCACGATAAGTTAGTATATAGTAAGTTCTCTCGGACGCCGTTTGTCCATTGTGATACCCTAAGGGTGGGTAGTGCCTTCGTCCTTCCGTTGTCAGCTGAGGACCAAAGGATTTAGGATTTAGTATACGAACTGAGACCCCATTCTGTTCCAGATTTTTTTTTACGAAATAATCTGTTTAGTCACACGGCTAATTAATGGCTCATTAGACATGACAATAAGCAAAATTTGCCCATTTGTAGTGTTTAAAATCCACGTAAGATTCCTCTGTCTGTTTATGTACTAGTAAAATCATAGAACTATTTCTTTTAAAATAATATCGGCAAGAACGTTACGATAAAGAGCTAGCGACCGATTACCTATTCTTTGGGGTGTTAAGAACATAACAAGAAATAACAGCGAGTTTGGAAGAGAATAAACTTTGAAACCCAACCAGTAAGCAAACTATATGGTGGCATGGAGAAAAAAGCATCAGAAACCTTAAACCTATTCATAACTGTTAGGCCCTTTTCGAGGACGTAACATTGTAACTGCGGTTCAGATTCAAATCGAGTGGAGTAGATGATGCGTCTCACCAATGTTATGCTACATCTGCAAACAATTCACAGTGGGGCAGAATACAAAAATTATGTTGGAAATAACTCAGCCATTTGTAAAGGACTAGGCCGCTTGATCCAAAATTTGACGTGAGCATAGCAGAGGAGCTTAATTTTTGACGCTGAGCACCATCCACTTATCAGGAGTGGTCTCGCACTTGCGAATTAAATAGAGGTTTGCATCTCTTAATTTTTTATTTGATTTTTAATCATTATACATGTTCTCAAAGTGATGCTTTAGTCTGTAAATTATGTTTTAAAATGGGCGAGTTATAAGTATTTTAAAATTAATTTTTTTTTATTTTTCAAACCCTGGTCCAGTATTTTGAAAATATTGAACACAATATTCTGCAAATTTTTTTTTTTAATTTTTTCTCGTAGTCAGCGAGCAAAATTTAGATATTATTGCATTTTCTATGTATTTTAGCCTAAAAATACCATTAATCTGTTTTTTAATATAAACAAATTTTCTCAAGGAATATACATATAAAAATTTTATATTGTTGTGTAATACAGGGTGGGCCAAAAGAAACCAAGGGGTGTAAAAGTTTAATAACTTTTTTGTTTATTAACTTTTTTTTATTTTTTCTTTCAGATTATATAGACAACACTTGGAATTATATTATTTAAACCAGAGATCAATTATTTTAACGCAAAGAGCATATCGCCGACATTATTGAAAATTTGATTATGAGTGATGAAGCTCATTTTCATTTGAATGGCTTTGTTAATAAGCAGAACTGTAGGTTCTGGGGTTCTGAAAATCCAAGAGCCATTCATCAACGCCAATTGCACCCCATCAGGTGTACAGTATGTTGTGGGATCACATCTGAAAATGTCATTGGGCCCTACTTCTTCGAGAATGAAGATGGAAGTGCTGTAACCGTAAATGGAGAGCGGTATCGGTTTATGATAGAAAATTTTTTACGTCCTGCTCTTGAAAACAGACCTGGTATGTGGTTTCAGCAGGACGGAGCCACTGCCCATACTGCCCGAGACACAATGGCACTTTTAAGACAAATTTTTGGAGAGCCCTTGGTTTCTTTTGGCCCACCCTGTATAACTATATAACCAGACCTTTAAGACCAGGTATAATTTTAAAAAATCAAACAAAAATTAAGGAAATACCAAAAGCTCTAAAAGAATTTACAGGTGCGAAGTAGCCATTTTTAAGACCACATAGCGTCACCGTTGGCAAATGGCTGCTGTCTAGCTTCAAAACTTAAGCTCAGATACTCCTCTGCTGTGATCATGACTAATTTTTCAACAATCGGCCTAGCCCTTTACAAATGTCTGAATTATTTCCAAAATATTATGATTCTGCCCCAGTAGGTACGTTCTTTGGCTAATCTTCTTTGGCAAAACCTTCTAAATATGCATCGCACCTGAATTTGGTTTAATTAATGAGACTTGGTATTATTTGGAAAATAGCTGTGCCCACACACTTTGTGTGCGTTCTGACATTCTGACAATATTTTGTTCACTTCTGCTTTAAAAGTAATCCACACCAAATTTTATATTTTGTGTTTAAAATATCCCGCTTTCTAAAATAAGAGATGCCTCAAAGAATGCAGTGGAAATCGGTAAATAATTCTTGCAAAAAAAAACCCGACTTCAAAACAGATAGAAGGGCAGCAATTTTAAACTAAAAATATAAGAAGTAATCTGTAAGAATTAGATTTAAATAAAATAAAAGATGCGCCAAACTTATAGGGAAAAAATGAAGACTATTTCAATGTCAAGCCTCTCCTCTTTTCATCAGCATCCGTCTTTTATAGGGACACCATTCAAGCCTCTGTCTACGGTTTCACAGATAGGGGCACACAGATCAAATAAAATCACATATTCGGACACCCTTTAATTTACAATGTTAAATTAAAGACCTGTTGTTATACGGGACTTGGCCACAAAGATTCTTTGTAAATTTCAACTATCTGTCTATAATGGTTAAAAAGTTTAACCATATATATCTAACTACATGAACTATTGGGACACCCTTTACATTGTAATTCCAAATATTTATACTTGTTATCATACCCGAGAAAGTAGTGGATGTTCTGCCTAATTTTCAAGTGTTTGTGTTTAACGGTTCAAAAGATAGGGCCATATAGATCAAATTACATAATTTATGGGGACACCCTTTAATTTCTAAATTCAAATTGTTTACTTGCTATAGTGGACTTTGCAATACAGGTTCCTTGTAAATTTCAGCGGCCTGTGTACAACTGTTCAAAAGTATGGCCATATACATCAAAGTAGATGAACTATTGGAGCACCCTTTAATTTAAAATTTTGAATATTTTTACATTTTATTATAACGGTCATAGTAATCGACATTCTGTAAAATTTTCATGGTTTTGTCTATAACGGTTCAAAAGATAGACCCAAATAGGTCAAATTATGTCACCTATGGGGACACCCTTTAAATTTTAAACTTATTTTTTTATTCATTTCTGCTGTTGAGAGCTATAGCGACACGCAATTTTTTAAAATATTAATTTGGTGCCCTTTACGGTTCTTAATACACGTAAAAAACATGTATGTTGTATGGGGACACCCTTTAATTTTTAATATAATGAACTGTTTTTAAAATGGGACCAACCTGAACGCATAACCTTTCCAATAAAGAAAAAAATTTTAAAATCGGTTCAGAAATCGCTGAGTTCTGCGGTTACATACAGAAAAAAAAACAACATTCAGACGAATAGATAACCTCCTTCTTTTTTGAAGTCAGTTAAAAAATAGGCGTAATTTCACTGCTTTTCCCCCACTTTTTTTTGAAAATAAAATATTTTTGGGGAAAAAAGTATGAAGGTTGGCTGAAGCAACAACAAATATAAGGCGGTAAATATTAAAGTAAAAATATTCAACAAGAGGGAAGCTTAAAGTAGTGGTAGACTTCGTTTTCACCAAATGTGACGATTGATAATTGAATACAAGTTTTCTCGTATTCCATTATCTGCGTTTGGTTGGTTAAGTAGATGATGCTTACAACTAAACACTATCCTAAGTAGATAGATACGAAGAGTGCTGATGACAGACGTAGCTGTCTAAAAAATGTGCATTCCGCTCTGCTGGTTACTAAAAATTAATTTTCCCAATTTTTCTTTAATATTATCACCTAATTTGTAATTTAAATTATTCTTTCTTAGACAGAATAAAATGAACTTAAGCTTGACTACAAATTTTATATGTATGTAATATAAATAGTTCGACTACCAAAAATTAAAAAAGGATCCTATATTGGAATCAGGTTATTTAGGCACTTCCTCACAAAATTAGTGAGTTACTATTTTATTATATGTGTAGGTATATTTCATTCTTATTAAAGTTGAATTTAAACTACTTCTGACTAGCTATGAAACTACCACGCATCAGCTACAGTCAATTAAATTAATAAATAATAAACTCTTTTAAATTTCTGCTCTCTAGATGTTTGAAAATGGCCTAATGTCTTTCATATTTTGAAAATTTTTGAAAAATTGATGGTGCGACGAAATTCCTGACTGTTGTAGTTTACTGTTGCTTTAGGTATTCCTGATGATGACATCGACAGTAACAGTAACAATGAAGGTGACAAACAAAAAGAAGCGCGTGAAAATAATGATGTTACTGGTGATGGCAGTGATGTGACGATAACAAACACAGATGTTATAAATGATTTTGTAAGCAGTGTGTATGTAGTAGTGCTTCTGACCCACACGCCAATTTAAGAATCACTAATTGTTTATGACTCTATTTACTTTAAACGACTCTATTGTATTATTTATCACTTTTGCAACGTAAGTGGCAGGATAGCCGTGTAATGACCCAAGTTTGGGTGTTGTTAGGGAATTGCTACACACCACCAACTGTTAGTTGGTTACTTGTAAAAGTTTTGCCGCTTAAAAAGTTTGATTTTAAGTGAATGCTGCCAAAGCTTTTTTCATACTCCATCAGTCAGCAGTTTACATTTTATACTGTAAATTTGGTTGTTATACTCGTAATAATGATGAGCAGGAGTCCGTAATATACTCCTGCTACTAAGTGGTGGGATAAGAGCACGAACTAGTTAAAGTCTTACAGAAGGATGCAGCTCAAAAGCTCAGTGATGGTGATGCGTGATGATGTAGAAAATAAATATTGTTGTTGTTGTTAGTTTTTGTTTTACTTGTTTGTTGGTGTTGTGGATTGGTGTTGTTGTTGTTGTTTTTGACGGTAAATTAATTAACACAAGAGCAAAAGTATCATCCCAATGGGGCGTAAAGGTAAATGAAGCGCCATAAATTTTCCACAAAAAACAACAACCAACGAAGACAGGTTAAATATCAAAAGCAACAGCAACAACAAGCATAACAGCAGCAGTGAGGCAAATTTAAACTTCAATAACTTTTAGCAATATTTGCCAGTTTAATGGGTAAAGGTACGTTGGTCTGTTTTTCTATATTTAACAGCAGCATGTATCGATTCTCTCCCTATTATTTACGTTACACGAAAACAAAAGTAAAAATTTACATAACGCTACCAAAGCTCTCACATGTACGAACATGTTTGTTCATGTACGTAGATGTGGTTATTTATTTTGCTTTAAAAGTGTTTGTAAAAATTTTTCAAACATTATTTTTGTGTTTTTTATTTTCAATGTTAAAGTTGTGTCCTGTTAAATCCTTAGGGGGGGGGCAGTGAAAGTAGTTTATTTCTATATTTTTTTGAGAGTGCATGTTTGACTTTTTAATTCAGTGCTATGGTTGTCTCTATAGATTTTATATCTTTTCTTTCGCTTTATTGTTTTTTTTTTTAATTTTATTTTTTTAGTTATCTTTGGGATAACCATTTCAACATCACAAGTGATCACTTTCCGACAAAAAATATCCATAAATCATTTTAGCCAAATTTTTCCTGCAGTCACCATCAAAGCAAATTATTTTCCACCCCACACACACACCATTACACTGCTATTGCCTCATATATGGTTGCACATGCAGACGAG
The DNA here is from genome assembly GCA_949628195.1 of Phasia obesa. NCBI lineage: Eukaryota > Metazoa > Arthropoda > Insecta > Diptera > Tachinidae > Phasia > Phasia obesa. Next base: position 137,774,040 of record OX451218.1, on the reverse strand, counting down.
GAATACAAGTAGTGACAGGAGTTGTTATCACAACTAAAGAACACTGGCTTTTAGGCATTTCAAATGAAGAGCAAAGACAAACGATAAAAAAAATAGGAAACTGATTCGGAGAAGCAAAGGCTAACTAACGAACATCACACCACTACTTCCCTATGGGTGAGAAAGTTCATTCATTCTAAAAACTGACACCACTTGAACAAATTGCCCTCTCTTATCTAAGCAAAGATGGTGTGTGTGTATGTGTGTGTCTATGTTCGCGTATGTGTATGTGAACCTTTGCAGGGACTTTGGCAAAAAGAATTGAAAATATTGTTAGTTTTGTAGAGGTCATTAGGAAATTTAACGGTTTTTTTTAGGAAACTTTTGAAATTCTTACTTGCTGGCTCACAGAATGTAATTTTTCAGAAACTTTAAAAAACTTGTAATAAACTCTTTTAAAATTTTGTCAGCAGCAGTTGCATGAAGATTCTCCTCCACAAAATTTTTAAATTAAAAGAAAAAACAAGTACGAGTTTTATATTCGGCTATGCCGAATCTTATATACCCTACATCATCATAGTGATGCACAGTGGTTTAAGAACAATTTATTTCGAAAATAATTCGGTAGATTATGACCCACTAAAAGAATTTAATGCAATTTCACAGAAACAAATCAGAGGAGCTTCAAAAGTGAGATGATTTATTTTTTTCCTTTTTATTCAAAAGTGAATAAATGCGAAAAAATTTAGCATTTCACGCAAGTGCTCATATATGAGAATTTACAATTTTGGTAATTTTTCATAAATAAGAAGATCGTAGAAACATGTTAGCATTAAGCATTCTAATAAGTGTGTGTATGTTTGTATGTATGTATGTATGTATGTATGTATGTATGTATGTATGTATGTATGTATGTATGTATGTATGTATATATGTATGTACATCTGTATGTATATATTGTTACGTTTTTACTTTACACTCTGTTATTACTTTTACTGTAAGTCACTTTATTTATTTAACACCACTGTTCAAAAATACAGCAAACTGTTTAAACACTCTTAAAATTCGACAACTTAACTCTTTGACTTTTAAATTAATACTGCCATACTACTCGCCAGCACGATTCACTTATATAGGTGATTTAAAAGCACCAGAATGTTTTCTTCCAGACAGGTCTGGCAGGTTCGATTGTTATTGCTCTTGTTTTCTGTTTGTGTGGTTGTTTATTTCTTTATATCTGTATGTGTGGCTATTTATTTCTTTATACCTGTATGTGTGGCTGTTTATTTGTTTATGCTTGTATTTATTTATGTGGCTGTGTATTTAACAGAAGAGTGTTTATTTAATCTGTGTGTGTATATGCGTAAATGCGAATGTTTGTAGAGGCGTTTCTTTCTTCCACCATTGTAAGAAAATAAACCATTAATGTTGTTGTTGTTGTTCGAGAGTATGTTGTTCAGAGCTTATAATAAATAAATTCTTCTTTCGTAACAATATGTATGTATGTACGTATGTATGTATGTATGTATATATATATATATATATATATATATATATATATATATATATATATATATGTATGTATATGTGCATGTGCAACTGCTGCATATGCAGTAACAAAGTGTTGTAGAAATCTCACTTATGAGAAATTTCACAAGTGAACACTCATAAATGAAAAGGTCATAAAGGAAAAAAATGTACAAACATTTATGTAAAGGAGCATTAATGAGAATGAGCTAATTCATTACTTGTAACATATAAATGATACGGATATTCTTCGTTTTTCATCGCTCATTTATGTATGCTAAAATAACAAACAGTTACACTCATTCATGTGTGAGTTTAGGCAGAACATTTTTGTTGTTCATTTATGACCGTGAAAAAAAATATAAAATTTTAAAAATCTCATATATGAAAAATATCTCAAATGTTGAATTTTCAATGCTCATATATGAATATTTGTGAACCCTGATATATATTATTAGTTTTCTTTGAAGAGAAAATCGTAATTTTTATTTTTCTAACATTTTATTTATTTTGTTCAGCAATATGTGTTAATTGGTCCACGTAAGCAAGTGCCTGCCTTCATCAATTGTTGCCACGATAGCTGATGCTCCTGTGTCACACGTTTTCATTAAACATCGTGTATAAAAAATTTACCTTGTTTAAGTAATTAATTTGGAAGAAATTATTCAAAGACTGAATATCAGCATATAAAGACCGCTATGCTTGAT